>VCCN01000061.1:838730-850304 GCA_006491835.1 Architeuthis dux
ATTTAAAGTGATGTTATCAAAGTCCAGAGACAAACTTTCAAACTACATTGAGCACTTTTAAAATAAATCTTTGTTATAAAACAATATAATAGTCTTATTATATGATTATGTAATATTGTATTATATATAATCACTAGCATACTGATTGGGGGTACGGATAGGGCGGTTCCACCCCGGTGACACCATCAGAGGGGTGACACCAAGATGACTGCCTAAAACAATTTCATATAGTTTCTTTGTAATTGTTTTCCTAATGAAACATCCCAGTATAGTCCAATCGAATTTCACCAAAAATGGTCAAACCTGGAAGTAAATACACCATTAATGAATTTGGTATGAAATGAAGCAGGATTTTATGTAGAATAACAGGAAAAGAAAACCAAGACATGAACCTTTTTTTATAAGCACAAATGTAAAAGGTGTAGGTGTATATATATATATATATATAGAGAGAGAGATTTAGAAATTTCAGTCTCCATACCCCACCTTGTGTATGTAACTGTAGCACACTTCTTGCATATTTAAATGATCAGGCTGATATAAGGTTGTTTTTTTTTCAATTTTATGTTTATGTGAATGTTTATGTACCTAGACATCTGTATATTTGTTCAATGTAATTATACCCCCCTACCCCATGTGATAGTGTGAGGCCAAAGTAAAAAGGGGAGTGGTCTGAGTGATGAAGAGATCAAAAGTTGGGCCGAGAGAGACAGATGAGTGGATGTGCATTAATTCTATCGATCATCCTGGGCGATAAGGCCTATAATTAAGTCTTATCCCCCCTGGGTAATTGCCCTTGCCTTGTGCTGAGTTGTTGTCATCCTCTAACGGTTTGTGGCTCTCCAACACCCAAAGTATCTTAATTGGACACCAACACCACCACCGCCAACAACAGCAACCACAACAACAACACCAAGAGCAGCCGTACCAGTTCCTTCAGGGTGGAGTGGAGGGTGGACCAAATGAACACGACTCTAATAAGCATTAATAATACCTGGGTGTGACCCTAACAAAAGATGGCAACACGAGAGATCACTTGGCACATGTTCAGCCCTCATAGACACTCGATTCTGTTTTAACACATTTATTCAATTTGCCGATTACTAGTTGTTTTTTTCTTTTTGTGATTTTTACCCCTTGGCCTCGTGGTGTTGTATATACTTTACTTTAAAACCTTCCCCTAGGTCCATTTCCATCTATTTCTATATAATACTAAAAGTCTGATTCGCCCAACCAAGTTTGGCATGCATACTCAATGGACCTAGGGGAAGGTTTTAATGCAGCCTCATTATCAGCAATCATCATCATCATCATCATCATCATCAGTAGCCAGCTATGTAAAGTCTGTTGTTGGACTTGGGCCGTCTGCAAGTTTTTTCACTTCTGAGCGTCATTTTGCCAAAACATTCTGAAATTGCCCATCATCACACCATCTTATTTTTTGCCGGCAACAATTTCTCTTATGATCTCAAAAGATCCATATTATGAGTCACAATGTCCAGCGGTTGTCTAATGGCTAATGGCTTTTAGGATATTTTGGCACCTGTTTATTCTCTGATGTCTCCATTTGATGATTTTTTCAACTTTTTGTAGGCAAGTAAATGTTTAAACTTTCAGCCCTCTAGCTCCATTGGTGTGGCCTGTACGTGTGACATATAGATAGATAGATAGCCAGCCAGTCAGCCAGAATCACTTAAAAACTGAAGAAACCTATGTTAACAGTTTTGGTTGACAGTTTCTAATATTGCAATTTCATCTATAACTGGGTTAGATTGATGGATGTAGTCCTTTCCCAAGGTCTGCCAGTTTTTTTGCTCCTAAGCGTCACAGGGCCAAAACATTCTAAATTTGTCTAAATCATCACGTCATCTTATTTTTTGCCAGCCACCATTTCTCTTATGATCTCGAGGGATCCACATTGTGAATCATGATGTCCAACGGTTGTCTAATATTCTTGCAACATGGCCTGTCCATTGCCAAGTTTGCTAAGGATATCTCTGACACCTGTTTACTTTTTAATATATTGTGCTGTTGTGTGATCTTTTCATGTGATATTTAGCAGGATTCTTTCCTGTGCACATTGCACGGTTCTTAGTTTGAGAGCCGATCTCTTGGTTAGGATAGAGATACAACAATCAAAATTTAATGTCCCAACTTGATATAACTAGATATTTGTAACCTGTGATATCACAGGTAGGATTATGATTACATTTATAGTGACACAGCAAATACTATATCGGAAGTAAAAAGATGCCAATATTTCCATACATTTAATTTGGGAGCATATATATATATATATAATTATATATATGAATTCTAAAAGTTGTTAACTTAAAACTTATCTATCTTTTGCAAGAGAATTTGTGCAAAACAAGTCTAGTTAGTCACTCGATAGAAACTGTCACGTGACAAACATCTTTTGACAACATGCCTTGTTGGGGGTGATCAATTAAAAAATTGGAAAAAGGGCTGATCAATGAATAAGTTACTTCACTTGCCTTTTGTTGGATCACTAAAAAGTCTGAATTTTCAAAAAAACAAGCGTGAACACTGCTGGACAAAAACTAAGGGACCAATTTAGGATAAACTTACATTGTAAATTGCATTCCAAACTAAAAACTTATTTTGGGTAGAGTTTTCAAAAACCAAAAAAAGCTTTTTTTCCTAGACATAATAAGGAGTAAATGTTTAAATTTTCAGCCCTCTAGCTTTGCAAATCTTAATCGGGTCTTTTTGGACCCCTGTACTGTTCTGAGAGCTGTAATTCACAAACCATTTTGCCTAGAGCCTTGAAATTTAACATAAATATTCTACTCGACATGTAGAAACGATCTATGATAATTTTGGAATCTTAAAAAACTATTTCAGGTTACTTTTGGACTCTTTTCTTCTTGTCAAAGCTCTAATTGACACACCATTGTTCTGGATTTCTCACAGCTCTAATACACAATCTATTTGGCCTAGAGCCTTGAAATTCTGCATTGACCATCTACTCGATATGCGGCCTGTACACGTGACACATACATAGATATTTAGGTAGTCATCTAGAATCACTTAAAAACTGAAGAAACCTTCGTTGACTATGTTGACAGTTTTGGTTGACGGTTTCTAATATTAACTTCAAAACCATGACTATTGAATAGAAAGGGTACTTTTGAGGCCCTCCTCACAGAAGAAGTGGTAATAGCCCACTTTTAATGCTATTTTGTAATTTGCAAGATGGATAAATCTGGAGTGCCTTGTGCCACTCATTCAACTACTCAGATTCTTGATAAAAGGTTGAGAATCGAGACGGTCATTCTCAGGGAAATGCTGAGTAGTAAAGAACTGGATGAGGTTATCTGGGTTTCACAAGAACATCAGGTTGCTGATGTTTTAACCAAAAGGGGTGTCCCCTCCTTGAAGTTACTCAAACACTTAGTGGGGCAGCAGAGATCTCTATAGAGAGAAGAAAGAAAAGACAAAGGTGGAAGAGCTGTTAACTATTTATAAGTCAATAGGAGTTGTGTCCCCCTTCATGATTGGCTGTTTATAGTATATCAAGGTAGATGGCTCTTGAATGGCAGTGATTTATATAGTGTTGAGTTATTGACCAATCAGGGCTGGCCTTGGGGTGCCACCATTGATATAATAGCTTCCCACTTTGAGGAAAGCTTACACTTTCTATTCGGAGCATAGATTTGATTTGGCGGGCTGCCCTATGCCTCTTGGAGCACCCATCACTCTTTGGGGCTCTCTAGTGATCACAGGGCCCTAGGCAGCCGCTTAGTTTGCTTATGCCTCAGGCCAGCTCTGCTGTATAGACATGGAATTTTAAAACTAATATTTTGTGTTAATTATTTATGAGTCAATAGGAGTTGTTTCCCCTTTCATGATTGGCTGTTTAGAGTATATCAAGGTAGATAGCTCTTGAATGGCTGTGATTTACATAGGGTTATTAACCAAATTGCCCCCCAATATATTAAATTTGGGTAAGATGAGCTAACGTGTTGCGTGGCTCAAAACAAAGTCGTGTAAAGGCTTAACTGATTAATTCATAATTAAAAAATTCTCTTGATTCCTAATTACACAACCTAACTATAATTAGAGAAATCTGTGTGTGGGCAGGGGCGGGGGTGGTATGCACTGAGGTAACATGACAACTGGCCATTGTACTGAGTTGATATTCGCCATATACAGTGCTTCCCAAAAGTTTAAGACAACCAATAAAGGAAATGAATTTTTGCAATAAAATGCATTAGATTGCATCAGCCTTTTCTCTGGGCCAGCTAGGCATTATTCATTTACTTTTTGACTTTTGTCTTAATTCCACAATCAATTAGACATTGAACTGTGTACTTGAAGTTTTCTCGTAAAATGCTCAACACCAAGCTTCACATTTCGGGTTGTAACTTTTTAAGCCCAACAGATAAAAACTGGTAACATACACCATTGGAAAGCTGTTAGAATTCTCTTTCTAATCATATATATATGTATATACCTCCATCAGAAATTAATTCCACAATCCATAGACTTTGGACTGTGGATTTTTCTTGTAAAATGCCATTTGGTACCCTACTTTTTCACATTGTATAGTAAAGTAATAAAAGTTTATCTTTTGCTGCATAGCCAAATATTATCACAAATATCTCTATTTCAGTAATGGTATGATGTTATCAGCAGCATGAGCAGCATTATGTCCTAATTTGAAATCATACTTGAAAATGAGTCTAACTTCTTTGGTAGACACTGTCATAACCATCTGAACAACAGGAGTTGCCTTTTTTTAGAAGCACTTCCTGTTGTCTAGACAGTTGACCTTGGAGTCACCACGCTTTCAGGCAATACTCATCGGTCAGAATCAACCTGTGAATGAAGCGAGTCACACCTATTTCAGCATCTTCTAAATCAGCATATCTAAAGATAGTAGCAGACCATATTTGGAAGAACAGGAATTGTCACATATCAAACAAGCTCTTGAAAGAACTGACCAGGAAAGGAACAGCCGTTACTACTGCTGCTAATGCTAATGTTCCCTTAACCGAACCTCCTCCTCCTATGATTCTCTTACCCTACCAAAAAGGGATTGGTGAACGCCTTCAAAAAGTATGTACACAATACAACATCAAAGTCATTTTCAAACGTACACACACACTCTGAGGTCTGCTAAGTAAGGTTGCCCCTACTTGTGACCCCAAACTGGTGAACAACTGTGTTTATGTCATCCTCTGTAAATGTGGTATTGTCTATACCAGAGAAACAGGCTGCCCCCTCAAGGTCAGACTTGATGAACACAAGAAAGCCATAATCAGGGGAAAGATAGATAAATTGGCTATGGCCGACCACATCTGGAGAGAGAACAGCAAGCATCTTCCTTTCTGGGAGGAAGTCCAGATTATTGACAGAGAACGATGTTGGAAGCAGAGAAAAATCAAAGAGGCAGCTCACATCAAAATGTTGACTAACTGCATTAGCCAGACAAGTGTGGATTTCAACCTGATGTAGCTTCCACTTCTCAACAGACCTAAACCCAACAAGACAAAGACCCAGAAACACCCGTGCCATGTGCTATAAGGGTTATCCCCTTTAAACATAACTTCTGTTTAACCGATCACACTCAATATTAATGACCCTTCTCAAAACTATAGAAAATAACCATTTGAATATTAATGACCCTTCTCAAAACTATACAAAATATCAAAAACACTTTGTGACTTCCTTCGAAGCCCAAGTCATCACAGACACCATTGCTGTTAAGTGCTCAAAAACCTCTAATAATAACGAATTATATCTCTATTTACATTGAATCTGCAAAAAATGCAATTACATTAGTATATCGTTCACTTTTAGCATTATTCTCTATGATGTAAAACAAATGACAGCAGTACTTTGCCGCACTTTCAGGCAATACTCATCAGTCAGAATCAACCTGTGAATGAAGCTAGTCACACCTATTTTGGCGTCTCCTAAATCAGCATATCTAAAGATCAACTGAATCTTCTAAATGCTAACCACACTCTATTCTATTTTTCCTCCCTATCTTCTCAATTACTAACCAGTACTAAAAACCACTAACTAATACTAATACTTAAGAAGAAACAGACAACTGAAAGAATGGACTGCTCAACTTGTATTTCTACATAGAAAATAAGATAGGTTCTCTTTTCATATATATTGTTTGACTTTGGGACTTCCTTCGAAGCCCAAGTCATCACAGACACTATTGCTGTTAAGAGATCAAAAACCTCCAATAATAATGAATTATATCTCTATTTACATTGAATCTGCAAAAAATGCAATTATATTAGTATATCGTTAGAATTATTCTCTCTATGGTGTAAAAACAAAAACCCCTGATATTTCATGTGTAACATATAGTAATAGAGAAAGTGCAAAATCACTGAATTGGAATTGATAGCTTGAAGCATTTAGCGTGGGGGCCTAGAAAATGCAGTGCCTTTAAAAATGCTACTTAGTTAAACCGGCACTGTGTGAGAGTTAAATTATTCATTTGCCCTGTGTTGCCTGAAGATGACTGGAGATTTGGCTGACAAACCATGGCAATGAAAAATACAAAAGCTGATGGAATATTGTCATTTTTTCTTAGAAATTCAATCAGGATAAACAATAAAATATTTGTTGTATAGCGTGTGAATGTCCTGGACTTGGATAGAAAGGAAACTCGAAGACTTGCTTGTAAGAATATCTGGACATATTTTTATTACATAACATACATCTTTGTCGGCCAGAGAGTGAAGAGTGGGAGAGAGATAAGGAGAACCGTCAGTCTGTCCCCAACAGGAACAGCGGTCTCTGGCCCTACGGCTCCGCTGATGTCTGTCTCTTTTTTTTATGTCGAGATTTCTGCTTTATAGGTTTCTCGAATGCCTACGCAGGTGTCATTCACATCCCGTTCAACACCTACGCAATATACCTATTTCCTAAGGTGACCGGGGTCACTTACATTTCCGCACAGGTGTCTAACCCCAGAATAACCTTTTTTTTTGCAGGATATCCTAACACATTTACCATCTTTCTTGATCATTTTCAGTCCGTTGTACAAAACTACGTATTTCAGTTACTTCTCTTCAGTGTTACCAATTTTGATATTTTATATCTAAATTTAGATCTATAATTTTAGATAAAAGATCTATAATCTGTAATTTGTATTTATTTTTATTAGATTTTATTAGATTTCTCGAGATTGATCCAAAAAACTTCAAACTCGACACTGCACTGCCTTGTGTGCTGACTAATATATCTGGCGAATGTCAACTTCGTACAATGGCCAGTTGCTAAGTTATCTTGGTGGCAGCACATGCACACAGGGATTTCTTCAATTATAGTTAGATGACCGAAGAAATACATATTACGACAGAGTATGTGTGCGTCATTATCCTGGGGAATGCAATAGCACCAGGATGCACTGTGGGGAAAACAACAAGCCGGTAGAAGCAGTGTGATGGTTTGGACAATGTTCTGATGGGAAACACTCGGTCCTATCATGTGAAAGGCAACTTTGTTGCATGTCAATATGTTCATCATCAGCCGTTATTATAATTTTAAGCTTCTGTTATGAATGGTAAGGGCTGGGCAAAGTCCAGATACATAGATAAATACATATAAATGTCAGAACACATGAATAACCTAAACCAAGCAATAAACCAGTGTTGTGGGTCATCATCATCATCAGCTGTTATAAGTCCACTGCTGGACAAAGGCCTTTCCCATCTCCTTCCATGACGACTTCTCCTGACACATCTTACTGGTAAACTTTTCTATCTCGTCTCTCTATCTTGTATCTGGTCTTTTCCTACTGTGTTTACTGCCCCATGGGCACCAATCAGTTAGTCTTTCCCCCCATCTATTGTTATCTTTTTTTGCTAGGTGACCAGCCCATCTCCATTTTTGCTGCTTAATTATTTGTATAATATCCTTCACTCTACTCCTCCCTCTGATCCATGTTGATCTTTTTCTATCTCTTAGAGTTATCTCTAGTATTGCTCTTTGCATTGCTCTCTGTGCTATTCTAAGTTAATTTTCAGCTTGTTTTGTTAATTTCCATGTTTCAGGTCATGGCTGCTATTATGCAACCGTTATATACTTTATGTTTTAAGCACATTGGCAGGGTATTCTTCAAAATGTCTCTATTCATACCGAATGCTTACCAACCTACCATTATGCTTTGTTTTATTTCGCTGCCCTGGTCTTTCTCTAACTTTATTACCTGTCCTAGGTAGATGTATTCATCAACCTCTTCTAGCGCCTCTCTGCTTCTATCTTTATAACCTTTTTGAGGACTTTCCCCGCAATCAAAATTTGTAAGTGAATCTTTACTTTTTTACTGATAAATGTAACTAATGGGTCAATATGTTAATATATCATATACAAAGAAAGTTAACTCTGTTAGCTTTCTTTGTTAATGATCAGTAGTTGAACTCTCCTGTTTCGGGAGTCCCTTTGCTCTGATATTTTACTGTGTTCAATTTAGTTAGCGGTTTTGGCATCCTAGCATGTAGACATCTATGTTCGAGTGTAAATAAAAGTGAATTGAAGACACCAATAAGTGTAAGCGTTTATATAGGGTTATATCGAAGTTGACAGTGAACAAGTGGATCTACAGAGTCTAACATCACGTACCGCCAACCTCAAGATCATTGAAGACCAGATACACTTCTTCATAGCAACAGTATTCTATGATAGCAGTCGTATCTTTTAGTAGGACAATGCACTCTTCCACACTGCATGATTTGTATGGAAATGGTTTCAGGAACATGAAGAAGACCCCACCATGTTGTCATGGCCACCAACCAAACTCCCCAGATCTCAAAACCGGGTTACGGAACATTCATAGAAATATTGATACTATTTGAAAAAAAAATGATTCTATAAAGTTTTTATTTTTATTTTTATGTAGCATAGTAAAGTAAATTTAAAGTTAAGTACATGTTTTTAATCATTTTTTTTAAAACGAGTCTTTTCGGATCTCTGAGATTATTAACAAACGAAAACATTAGATTTAATTTTTATAATGTTTTCTTTTCAGTGATAATTACTACACAACTTTATTTAAAAATATTTTATTTTACTTATTGCCCTCAAAAGCTTTGAATAACATTGTAAAAATTAAATTATTTACTTTTACTTATGAGTTTCATAGTTTAGACAGCAGATGAAGCTGATGTTTTATCATTTCGCTTCGGCTATAAAACGTGGCTAGGAAATAGACATGGCTAGGAATTCCACTATGCAATCCCCTGCTATGAATTCGCTGGATACCCTCAACACCTCATTAGGCAGGTGATCTTAATGTTTTGGCACATCTATGTATATTTCTGTCCTTTGATGATGATCCTGGTTATTCCCATTCCATCAAGGACAGTAAGTCTCTGAGAGGGGGTTGCAGCTGGTGTAGCGCACTGGGCCCAGAAGGCCGGGGGTAGGGGGTCCGGGATGTTTCTGAGGGCTGAGTATCAAAACTGTGCTCATTGATAAGTGTTACACACAAATATATATATATATATATGTGTGTGTGTGTATTTTGTGTTTTTAAAGAAATACAATATGTTAGTGAATAAATTAATAAAACAATTAAAAAGCATTTAAAAATGTTATTTATATAGATAATATTGGATGTATGATACACTTATGCATCAATATCTAGCTTTAAAATCAGGAATAACAACCACTTCAGAAGCATAAAATAGATAACATGTTTAAAAAAAGATTACCCTGGACTAACCACCACTTCAGAGCCATAATAGATAACATGTTAAACAAAGATTAATGAGCACATATACATAAATGAACAGATGAACAACTGATATAAAATAAATAAAAAAAGATAAAAGGAAAAAATATTAAGGATCACATAAACACAAAAACGAATACAAATACGCCCACATAAAACATAGATATCCATTGAAACTTCTAAGTCAATACGATATGTCCATCAGTAAAATAGGTTGACCCTATTGTTTAGCGCATATAGTATGGCGTGCTAAAAGGCTTACAGAAGATGAAAACAGGATGGCTAAAGGACAAGGGTGTTTGCTGGGCGGGGGGTGGGGGTCAAAACAGCTATGCACTGCTTTCTAAAATTCCTCTTGGAGGCCCTGCTGATTTCACATTGAAGGCACTGATTGGGAACAACGTCCATTGGCTATTGTTACCTTTCCCATTTCAAAATGGCTGCCACTCCAGCTGCAGGGTTAGTCTTTGTTATGGTTAGGGTTATTGTCGTCTGCTTCGTTGACTTTAAATTCGACATCAGCGCCTGCCACTTTATAGTTGGAGTGGTGGCCATTTTGAAACGGGAAAGGTCACAATTGCACATCCATTTTCCCCAAACATTTAATGAAATGGAATGCCAAAAAACAATGGTAACAGCCAATCGTAATCCTCTAAACTCTGTAGCAGCAGCAGCAGCAGCAGCAAATTCTTCCTCCTCAAAAGACTAATGAAGTCACATTTTAGGAAAGCCTACCATCCTTGATCAAACGCACTTATGCATGTGGGCTCCCACATTAAAACCGACCTCGAGTCACATTCTGACATTGTGTGGGAGTGGTAGTTAAATAACTACAGGAATATCTTGATTAGTGCGGGTTTTGATGTAGTACGGTTAAGGTATTGCAGTACAAATTAATGTAACTACATATAAGCTGGAAACAAAAACACATTAAATTATAATAAGACCTTAAACAATGCAGTTTTGATTAGTGTGGGTTTTGATGTAATACGGTTAAGGTGTTGCTGTACAAATTAATGTAACTATGTATAAACTGGAAACAAAAACACATTAAATTATAATAAGACCTAGAACAGTGCGGTTTTGATTAGTGTGGGTTTTGATGTAATACGGTTACGGTATTGCCGTACAAATTAATGTAACTAACTGGAAAAACACCCACATTAAATTATAATAAGACATTGAATAATGCGGTTTTGATTAGTGCAGGTTTTCTGGGCTATCTCTTTTCACATATAGCAATGGGTGCATATGGCAGTGCGCAAATTTCAGACCTAGTGGGGCTATACATATTATATAACTTAACAGACAGTAAGGACATAAACACCAACACCATAGGTATATACAGGGATGATGGTTTTCCTAGTAGTTAAGAATATGACAGGACAAAAAGTAGATAAAATTAAAAAAGAAATCACCCAAAAACTAAGACAAATATAATTAAAAATAGAAATAAAGGCAAACTTAAAAATTGTTCATTTTTTAGGCTTAACCCTAGACCTAAATAATAACACCTATGAAAACTACTCAAAGCCCAACAACAAGCCATTATATGTTAATATAAAATCTAACCATCCACCATCAATAATAAAAGAGATACCCAACTCTATAAATAAAAGATTAACAAGCAATTCTTCTAACAGGAAAGTTTTTAATAAACATATTGCAGAATATCAACTTACTACTGGAAGTTGAAGGATAAGAAAAAAACACCCGTGTTTACTTGGACAATAATAAAATGGGCAAAAACATGCAAAACTTTAAATTCCAGGTGCAACCTATGCTTAGAAGAAAAATAATAGCACATAAGGATAGAAAAAACCTGCTTAATTCGAGATATGAAA
>VCCN01000061.1:861898-874156 GCA_006491835.1 Architeuthis dux
TCTGGTATTTATTTATAATAAGATTTAGTACTTATAACATGTTGTGTACAAGATTTATGAAAAACAAAAAAGTTTGTGCCCGCTTTTTTTTGTCCAAATAACCATCTGTCAATATTGAGGAAAGTCCCCCTTGCAGAATGGATGTATTTTTTTGAATTGATATTTTTCAAGCCATTCATTTTTCAATTTTTTTGCAGAATTATCCGACGCCAGTAAACAAACTTTGGCACATCAAGGAGGACCAATGTCAGCATCTGAAGCTGAGGAATTTGAAAAATCCTCGTTTTTCAAATTAATTCTTCAAATAAGAGAATGGGACGAACAATCCAAAGATCCATCAAAGAAAATAAAGCCACTCAGTTTTTACCAAAAGATGTGCATCGAATATTTGGCTCAATAAAACATCTCGAAAGACATGATTGTGGTTTTCCTCTATCTTCAAAGGTAATTTTCCTGACTCATGCAGTCGTTTGCCCTGGAGCAGATCCAGGATTTTGAGCAGGAAATGGAAAAATTATTTTTACAAATAAATACAGATATACATTGAACAGTGTCATGACAACAGGAGTCAGCTTGTGCTATTTTTAGAAGCACTTCCTGTTGTCTAGACAGTTGACCTTGGGGTCAACCTCAGCCTCCCAAGTTTGCCGCGCTTTTAGGCAATACTTACCAGTCAGAATCAACTTGTCAATGAAGCTAGTCACACCTATTTCGGCATCTCCTAAATCAAGCATATCTAAATATAACTGAATCTTCTCAATTACTAACCAGTTTTAGGCAATACTTACCAGTCAGAATCACCTTATCAATCAAGCTAGTCACTCCTATTTCGGCGTCTCCTAAATCAAGCATATCTAAATGCTAACAACTTTTTCTCAATTACTAACCAGTTTTAGGCAATACTCACCAGTCAGAATCATGAAGCTAGTCACACCTGTTTCGGCGTCTCTTAACACAAGCATATCTTAAGATCAACTGAATCTTCTAAATGCTATAACACTATATTCTATTTTTCCTCCCTATCTTCTCAATTGCTAACCTGTACTAAATCATGATTTCCTTTTCTGTTAAGGCTCTATCACAGAGATTCTCAACCATTTTTGTCCCCACACCCTTTTCACAATTATGGATGTCATTCCCCACTTCCAAAATTGTCGGACTCAAAGGGTTCATTTAAAATAATATGCATATAATATTGAAAATCTTTTATTTTTAGATGCGCTATGCTTCTCTAGCAGTGATTGTTGTCACTGACTGACTGACTGACTGACTATCTGACAAGTCGAAATATCAAACTTTTTAATGACGTAATAAAAGAATTATTTTTTTAAAATCAATTCTTGAAATCAAACTATGATATAAGGTTGTGTTCGTTTTTTAAGCTAAGACATTTTTTAATCTCATATCTCAGTGTTTTTTAACATATCTCATATCTCAGTGTTTTTTAACATTTAACTGAACTCGTGTTTAAATAGCGCACCTATGGTCTGACTTTCAGGCTTGTTTCTTTCTCTGTGCCGTATCCTTTCTTTCTATATTAACGCATATATATTTTCTTGGATTATTTTTAAAATGAAAAGTAATTTAACCATAACTAGCAGTCCCAAAAGATCAATATTCCAACAGTATGAATCTGCCAAACTTTGGTCCCAATTTCCTCCCCAAGATTCAGAACCTCTGCTCTATCAGCTTTCCACTGCAAATAAAAAATCCTGGCATCGTTTAATGTTATTGAAAAACAAAATTGTACGAACATTTTTATTAATTTTTGACTGCTATTTAACCTCATCTTAATTTTTAGTAGGTTTTTGGGAAGATGCAAAATGACATTGAGCCGGATAGAAGGATGCAAGCTTCATCAATTCACCAAAGAATATATCCTCTCGCAACAACAGCGGCGGCAGCAGCCCCACCTTGCTGGTGCCTAGTGTTTTTTTGTCCCTCCTCTTTTGTCCTTGGTGTATCAATATCTCTGCAACCCTCCCCCCCACAACATTCTTCACCGCCATCGTCCCTTCCCTACCTTCCCCAGGGCTTCACACCCAACACATGAACAGCAGCAGTACCCACACCCCCAGCACTAATTGAGGGACAAATATACCCCCCCTCCCCAGTATGTGTTTCTGGCCTTGTTGCTGCCTATCAGCTCAGACCTGAATGATCCGGCTCAGCAGCAGCCGGATCACAAATCTCTAATCAAAAACCAGCAAGAGGATTAAGGATTTGGCTTCTGGGCTTCTGGAACAAATAGCCCCCCCCCCCTACACACACACGTAAGTAGTAATGGTTATATCAAGCAGGGTTGCCAGCTTAGTTTTCTCAAATCGGACACAAGTTTTCCAAAAATACGACAAAATTGCTCAAATTCAGACAGAAAAAATGTATGGCTAAAAATAGCTAATAGTGGCTAGAAGTTGCTAGGTTAGTATCACAATAATTAAAATAAATAGCTATTAGCGGCTAAAAGTTGCTAGAATATTATCACAATAATGAAAATAGCTAATAGTTGCTAAAAATAGCTAGGACATTATCACAATAAAAATAAATAGCTACTAGTGGCCTAGTGTAGCTAGATCATTATCACAATAATGAAAATAGTGGCTTAAAGTAGCTATATCATTATCACAATAATTAAAATAAATAGTTAATAGTGGCTAAAAGTAGCTAGATCATTATCACAATAATTAAAATAAATAGTTAATACTGGCTAAAAACAGCTAGATCATTATCAGAATAACTAAAAGTGGCTAGAACTGATATCCGATATCTAAAAACAAAAAAGAAATATCTAAATTTAGATATGAAATATCAAAGTTGGCAACGCTGAGTGTGGCCTTAAATCGGACAATTTTGGATGTCCGAATCTTAAAATATTTAATTGGACATACAGGGTGGACACAATGTCTGAAATTGGACACATCTGGCAACCCTGATATCAACCATCACCTCTGGAGTCCGTCACCTGCTGATGGCTGGCAACTTGAAAACATCCAACCACACACACAGACACAAAACATAGCCGACTTAGCATTACAAGGGAAATAATTCAAATTGAAAGATAGACCTGGCATTAATTTTGGAACAAATGTGTGTATGTATGTGTCGCGTGTACAGGCCACACCAATGGAGCTAGAGGACTGAAATTTTACTCATTATTATGAGTATTAAGGGAAGCAACTCAGCACGGCAAGTATTAAATGGTTCCTTAAGTTGTTTTGGAAAATTTTGGACATTTTTAGTGATCACCACCCAACATAAGGCGAGAGAAGTGTGTGTGTGTGTACAGTGTCCCAAGAGTAACTCCCGATTTGTCCCAAAATTAATGTTGGTTCTAAGAGAAGCAACTCGTCCGATTAGTTATCAAGAATATTCAATTTTACTGGTACGTTTAGGCGTATTGGCGTGCTGAGTTGCTTCCCTTAGATACAAATAACGTTAATTTTGTGACGAATCGGCGGTTACTCTTGGGACCCCATGTATATTGCCTTAAATAAAACCGTGCAATGGATGCACGTGTGTTAGAGGTAATATGCAAGATGCACATATGCATTGTGTGGCAGTGAACGTGTTAATATACTTGAATACACTTGAAATAGGCCTTTTTTGACAGCAGTTAATTGCCTCATTAAGCCAGCTTCAGTGTATTTGGGTTGGGTTTAAACTAATAAGGTAGTTAAATTTGATATGTCCAATATCAGAACAAAGATTATTTTTTTAAATATTGATATTCTCGGATGTGACTGTCTTTTCACTTAGGCTGTTTCATGCGTTTGCCACTCTTGCCGAGAGGAAATCTTTTACTAACACCAGTGGAGGTCTGAATATGTAGTTTATGTAGTTTGGCAAAGTTGGATAACTTAACCGTCAAAAATGTATTGCATCATAAGGACTGATTTGACTGATCACCGCTAAAGAAGCTAACATTTTGGCACAGCAATGACTGTTTGAGTTTTAGTAAAAAATGATTATTTTATTTTATCTTTTTTATTAAATCAAGTATTGTCAACCATTTTTATTAATTTTTGATTACTATTTACATTCATCCTAATTTTTAGTTTGTTTAATCACAATTTTAAGTAAGGCCGGCATGACAGTGTTATTGTTTACACATTGTGATTTTTAAAAAACTACTAAAAATTAAGATGAGGGTAAATAGCAGTCAAAAATTAATAAAAATGGTTTACAATACTTGGGCAGGCCCCCACACACTCCCGGGCGGACACACACACACCATCGGGCAATCCCTGTGTGGGCCCCCACCAAAAAACCTTAATGAAAGCATAGAAAAATCCTCATTAAAGTATCAAAGAAGCCTCACAAGGGAAGTAAACGAATACTTTGAAGCCTCACTTCCATACAATGGATGGAAAGTAACGGTCCCGGTTACCATACAGTTACATTTTAAATAGAACCCCCCCCTGTAAAACCTTTTAAAAATTCTCAATATTTCAAGGGCCCTTATAGTCTACAGCCCACAGGGAATTGTCTGAAACCTGCAAAATGTTTTTTTCTAACTCCAGGACAAAGTCAGAGTTGACTTCATGGTAAAGATCTACAACCGTTAACCAAGTTGTGCTTTTAATACATTAGACATTAACAATCTTCCTAGAAGTTGTTAGTTTTTAGAAAAAATGTTTTTTTAGATTTTACGAGGGAGGTTCTATTTACAATGTAACTATTGTAAATGGGACCGTTACTTTCAGTCCCTTGTATGGAAGTTTAACTAGGTTTCTTTGATATTTTAATGACAATTTTTCTGAAAAATAAAAAATCCAAGGAAGATTGTTAGGGTCTAACAGATTCGACTTAATGGATGTAGATCTTTTCCCTTCATTTTCTCCTCTCTCTTCCTACCCTTTCCCATCTGCTCATTCTTTCATAATTAGTTGGCTTTATGGGAGCTATTTAGTTGTGTGCAGTGGCGTGGCTAGAGATTTGGGGGCTCAGGGGGCTTGTCTCCTTGAGGAGCCCCCTCCAACATTTAATGACATTTAATAAAAAAGGAACATTTGTCATAACTATGACTTCATTGGTGAAAAACAAGCCCCAAAGGCTGAACTATTATTTATGCAATTCATATATGAACAAATTGTTATTGTATAATGTCAGTAGAAATGCAGTAGGTGAACTATAATTTATAAAGCTTTTGGGAGCCTAGTGGGAGTGTTTTCAAATAGTCCCCCCTCCCAGCTACGCCTCTGGGTGTGTGTTTTAGGTTTTAATAATTCAGTTCCACTTCTTTACACCAAAAACCATTAACATTAAATTTTCATGACCTTGACCTAAAAGAGGATTTTTCTTCCACGTAACAGAACAGAATAGAAAAAAATCCCAACTATCCTATAGTTCAATGTCCAGTGCTGATCATAAACCCAAAAAGACAATTCCAAATGCCATAATCCTGAAAGATCAAAATATTGTAAGGATGAAATCCAGAAAATCTGCAATTTCCTTAGAAAAGGGCAAAATTATAATTACTATTCTTATCATTCTAAACAGGGTTAGTGTTAAGCGCAATTT
This sequence comes from Architeuthis dux, assembly GCA_006491835.1. Classification (NCBI taxonomy): domain Eukaryota; kingdom Metazoa; phylum Mollusca; class Cephalopoda; order Oegopsida; family Architeuthidae; genus Architeuthis; species Architeuthis dux. The sequence goes on from VCCN01000061.1 coordinate 867,419, forward strand.
GCCCATAATCTATCACTGATATACACTTTTTCATTTATTAAATTTGTTTTTACGTGTTTCTCAAATAAAACTATAAATAAATGTATTTTAAAAACATTTGAACATTTTATTTTAGTGTGAAAAAAAAGTATACAATTTGTATATCATAACACATCATAACAATCATATTGACACAATATCTAGGGCTTTAAACCTTTGTGGCGGTGTAATAAACATCATAATTCTCAAATTATATATACAAGCACACATCATAATCATATTTACACTATATCTAGGGCCTTAAACCTTTGCAATGGTGTAATAAACATCATAATTCTTTTTAAAATCATTTACATCTGTTTTTTCTGGAATTATATTTTCAGGTTTCTAATCTTTTAGTATTCAGGATTATGGCTTTTTAGATTATGACCCAAACTGCAAGAAATAACAGGATTTGTCGTCAAACTGGTGCCTACCTTACAGATTGAAGTAGTATTTCTTTCATCTTAATTTTAGTTGCTTTTCATTGCAACTACACAGATTATCAGTCTACGTCCATTAGTAAACACTGCTGATAGAATAAGTGTAATGAAATGCGCTCTGTGTTTGTGTGTTCACATATTTTGTGGCATACGTGACCAACAGGCCATATTGTATTACTGGAGCTAGGAAATTGTGTCAAGCGGCCACACAAAAGAAAATGCGTTCAGCCAACCAAGGTGGTTTTTAAGGGTTACCGTGATTTTCAAATCGGGAGCAGTTCAGAAGCCATAGAATCGGACAGACAGTGCAACAGGTCAACAAGCGAAGAAGTTCCCTCTTCATCCTGACGGGTGAAGGAAGGAGGGAGTAGGAGGAGGAAACCAGGCGCCCTGATTGTTGAACTGCTAGAACCACTGTCCGTATTTCAGTACAGAAACTCATTAGAATTTTAACTGAAACAGAATTCAAAGTGATCAACGAACCAGCCCAGAATCGAAGCCATCGATGAGAATAAAGTGAACCCAGATTTTAAAATGAAAATACTGAATTTTGTCATCTTTCTCTCCACCCACGTGGGAGAGCCCCTTTCTCCGGTATTTTATTTCCCTCCACAGAATGTTCGCTTCCGAAAATATTCAACACAACAACGAGACATCATCTCCCTCACATCAATGAGAGGAAGAAATACTACTGGCATTATACAACATTGAGACTTGAACTGATATCTCTCTTGCCTCGGGAGGTCTAGTTATTCATACCAGCTGCTCTGCCACTTGAACTACAAAAAACCTTGCAGCTGGCAGAAGATCAAATCTTACCACAGACTAACCCTTCCTTTCCCCCCGATCACTTGGCACCATGTTTGTTATTGTTAATGTCTAGCAAGATACTAGAATAGGGGGAGGCATTAGACACACAAGTTTATCATTCTAGAATTAATGATCTGGGAAAACCTATTATTTCTGTGAGACTACTGACTAATTCAGAAAGATTTTTGGGACATATATATCCCAAGGTTTCTATGACTGCTGGGATATATATGTCCCGTATATATCCTTTTTAGAAGTCTACTAAGACATTTTAATTCATGCATTAAACACCTTAATAATTTAGTCTTGAAAGGGGATTCTATGACTGCTGGGATATATATGTCCCGTAGATCTCTTATAGAAGTCTACTGGGACATTTTAATTCATGCATTAAGCACCTTAATAGGTTAGTCCGATTTAAGCTTAACTGTCATATTAGATACATGAACCACTCCTATAGACAGTGAGACTCTTTTGTGAATAGAATAGAGAAAAAAATGAGAAAAAAAGTCTACCTAAAAGTCCCAGATTAGGTAACTTTAATCAAGTTATTTCCTTTGAAATTTACTTTTTTTATATCAATTTAATACTTAAAGCATATAAAACTCATTTTTATTTCAAAATTCTTACTTGTAACACATCTTTTGAGTTGTCACTATCTGACAAGTAACTTTTTAATGATATAAAAGAATATTTGTATGTTCTTTTTTTAAAAATCAATTCTCGAAATCAAACTGTGACGTAAGGTCGCGTTTGTTTTTAAGAAGAAGCTAAGACATTTTTTTAACCTATCTCATATTGCTGTTTATTTTTTTTAACATTTAACTGAACTCCTGTTTAAATAGGACATCTATGGTCTACTCAAATGGTTCTTGTCTTGTAAACACAATGTTTCGGCCGATCCATTCTTCAGCTGATGTAAAATCTGAGTGTGATGGGTTAAACAGAAGTTATGTTTAAAGGGGATAACCCTTATAGCACAGGGCCTGGGTGTTTGTGTCTTGTCGGGCTTAGGTTTGTTGAGAAGTTGAAATCCGCACTTGTCTGGCTAATGCATATAGTCGACATTTTGATGTGAGCTGCCTCTTTAATTTTTCTCTGCTTCCAACATCATTCTCTGTCAATAATCTGGACTTCCTCCCAGAGAGGAAGATGCTCACTAATCTCTCTCCAGATCTATGGTCTGACTTTCAGTCTTGTTTGTAACAAAGAGGAGAGAACTTGAAATGCTGATTTAATTAATGTTTCTTGAATTGAAACCAAAACTGGAGAATTGGCAGAAGTTTGTGCATTGAAAGTTAATCTTTAAAAATAGAGGAACTCCAACTGTGCCAAAAGCTCAAATTACTTGTTGGCTTTGGGGGGTCAGGGATTCAATTGTTTGTGTTGAAGGCAGAGTTGCCATTTATGTCCAATTTCAGACATTGTAACCACTTTTAGCCCTGTATGTCCGATTAAAAATTTAAAAAATGAGACATCCAAATTTGTCCGAATTAAGGCCCCACTCAGCGTTGCCAACTTTGATATTTTGTATCTAAATTTAGATATTTTTTGGTTTTTAGATATCAGTTCAACCACTTTTAGCTATTTATTTTAATTATTGTGATATGATCTAGCTACTTTTAGCCACTATTAGCTATTTTCATTGTGATAATGATCTACGTACTTTTAGCCACTATAAGCTATTTATTTTAATTATTGTGATAATATTCTAGCTACCTTTAGCCACTATAAACTATTTATTTTAATTATCATGATAATGATCTAGCAGCTTCTAGCCACTCTTAGCTATCAATTTTGTTCTGTCCAACTTTTGGAAACCTAAGCTGGCAACCCTGGTTGAAGGTCATTTTGAATATTTACAAATCTCCCTTATAACATTCATCCGATTTTTGTTGAATAAAATAATAGATCAACAATTTATAGACCTTTTTCTGTCTCGACATAGACAATGGAACGACGTCTCCAGGTCTCGAAACATAATGGAGATCCTGGGATGGCAAGTAGACACAATCCCCGTCTCGGACTTGCTGATGTAGTCCAAAGAAAGGCAGAACAGCTTGGTTGTAGGAGCTGCCAGAAGGACGTCAAACCGCCTCAAACCGTTATTCTTTAATTCTATGTTTTATTTAACTTTCCACTTTAATTTTTTTAATATTTTCCATTTTTGGGCAAGGAACCATATATGATCACTTCATCAGAGGGGTTTTTGCCCCCATAAACAAAAGAAATTTCAGAAAACTTGCCACTGAAAATATCTTGTAATTAGGTCTAGTTTAACGTACAAAAAGGTTGTTTTGATATCTAAAATATTTTTAGGGGTGTCCTATAAAGGGTTAAGGGGACTCCACTCCATGGTTTGGAATCAGAGTTGTCCTTCTCCTAGACTGGTTGCCTTCTCAAGGCTAAAGAGCCCAGCCTACCCTGTGTGAAATTTATACATATAATAAATTAACAAAAACAGAAGTTTTTTTAATTTTTTTTTTTACTGTACAATGTTTTTTATTGCATGGAATAATCCAGAAGTAATCCAACAAGTGGTCAAGTCCTCATTCAAAGTTGTCAAAAGTCCTCACTCAAAATGGTCAAGTCCTCACTTTAAGTGGTCAGTGCTGTTTTCCTTTTGAAAAGAGTGGAACGTCTTTGCAAGGAACAAGTAAATATGACAAAGAGGGGAGGGGGTTAATATTTAATGGTGACAAAGTGAAGAAGACCAGTTTTGTTGTTGGGCCCCTTTTTCCTTTTGACTGAGGTCACGACCCTTGACACTAGAGAGAAAAAAAAAAAGGATCAGTTTTTGATGTATCCATTCATTCAACCCTATCTAATCCTAAACAAACACGATGAAACCCTCGATAGTTGCTGTTGTTAGCTATTCATTTCCTTGTCATTACCGAGTGTCGACTTTGGTGGTTGCTGTCTCTTCATCTGACGAACTGTCCGATGACGAGGAAGAAGAAGAATCAGCAGCTGCTTTGTTCTGCGAAGACAGAAAAAAATTAAAATAAAAAAATCATAAATAAAAACGGGTCGACTGGAATTCAGAAGAAGTGTTCGTAACAGATAGAAAATGAAATCAAAGACTGCAGTGAATAGAGCAGGAAGACAGGTTTTGAAATACAGATGGAGCTGCTTATTGTGATCACTTTGGGACAGGGTCTGTTTGACATTATGTATGTAATGGTTCTTTGGACGAGTGAACTTGTTATTTGTGTTGTAAACACGTTTCGGCCGATCCATTCTTTGGCCTTCTTCAGGTGTAAAATCCGAGTGTGATGGATTAAACAGAAGTTATGTTTAAAGGGGGTAACCCTTATAGCACAGGGTCCGGGTGCAAAGAGGCAGCTCACATCAAAATGTCGACTAACTGCATTAGCCAGACAAGATTTCAACCTGATGTGACTTCCGCTTCTCAACAAACCTAAATCCGACAAGACAAAGACACAGAAACACCTGTGCCATGTGCTATCACACTCGGATTTTATACCTGAAGAAGTCCGAAGAATGGATCAGCCGAAATGTCGTATTTACAACACAAATAACATGTCCGAAAAACCATTTGGATATTAATGACCCTTCTCATTATGTATTTTTTTATTTCTTTTTTAAACATTTGTGGAGTTGAAGTGAGAGAAGATCACTCAAATGTGAACTCAATAACAATAACTGGCTGATAACATTAAGCAAAGGATAGAAAAATTATAAAGACATTATAAGTTGAGAACCTATATGAAATCAAATGATGGATAATTTTATATCCGACAGAATATGATAATTATAAAGACATTTATTAGTTGAGAACCTATATTTGCCTGGTGCCGGTGTGAGCGACTGCTAAACGAGCTGCCTAAATCATAAATGTGAATAAAGGATTGAATCCGCATCCACCCTGGAAGCTACTTTATATGCAGACTTATCAGTAGAGCAGTAACTTCCAGGTAGCTTCCAAGGTGGACGCGGGTTCGATCCCTGCACAGTGTTTCTTTATTCACATTTACGATTTAGGCCGTTCATTTAGCAGTCGGTCACACCGGCGCTGGGCAAATATAGGTTCTCAACTAATAAATGTCATAATTATCATATTCTGTCGGATATAAAATTATCCATCATTTGATTTCATAGTGTCGACATCGAGAGCCACATTATATTTGTGCCTAAAATACGAATGTGAGAGTAGAAAAGCCAGCAAAGAGTAGGATTAAAAGACTGCTGCCTACCATGAGAACTTCATTAGCTCAATTGGTAGAGCAGAACCTCTAAGGTTGCTTCCAGGGTGGACGCGGGTTTGATACCCACACAGAGTTCTTTTTTTTTTTTATTTATTCACATTTACGATTTAGGCAGCTCGTTTAGCAGTCGCCCACACCAGTGCCAGGCATATCAACTAATAACGTCATTATGATTATCATATTCACTGTTATGAATTAATTTTTATAAACAATTTTACATTATAAAAAATTAAGATGATTAATTTTTAAACTTTTAATTCATTTTAAACAAAAGGGTTTGGGACAGACTAGTTTTGATAACATTATCCGTGATTATAATAAACGGCTTCCTCTGCAGTAATCCTCGTACAAAGATATGTGCAAAATATTGTCTCACAAAGCCCCATGAAATCCAGTGTTGCTAATTTAGATTTTTTTTTTTTTTTTTAAAAAAAAAAAACATGTAATTCCTCTTCTAGGATGACAAGATTTAGTAGCCTCATTCTCAATTCCAGTCAAGGTTGTTTTTGCCGTTGCCATAGTGGGACATGAAAACAAACGAGAAATTCAAACACACTATTGTTTAGCAATTGGAGTCGCCTGCAGTGGAAGGACAAACATTTTGCTCAGCGAACGATTGATTGATTGATTTGTTTGTTTAGCAGCATATCAACCCGAAATCAGTTTAAAATTCCATTTAATCGAGTCTTGCGACTTTGGTGTAAAAACAGGTGGCCCCTGTTTGGGGGGATCTTACCCCTCTGCAGGGGATGCAGTTGGTGTATTCTAGGCCACAGCCGGCAGGGCCGTTTTTAACTAGAGTCTTGCGACTTGGATGAACAGTTATTTTTAAAAAGAAATTTTTATGACTTCGGTGAAAGGGTTTTTAAAAATTTTTTAAATTAGCATCTTGCAACTTTGATCAAAAAGGTTCTTTTTTTTCTGGTTGAGGGAGTCCAACCCCTCTGCAGGGGATGTAATTGGCCTCACAGGGCCGTCAGTGAATGAAGTCACCTACAGAGTGCTAAAGATTAACATGGAAGAATGCTTGTTGCAATAATTATGGATATCAGGATTGTTGAGTGAATGAATTTAGACAATTAACTACAATTTAAGAAATATGTGTGTCTGGTGTACAATAGGATAAAGGTTATGTGACATAATGATGCTAGGAAAAGACAATTATTTATTACCTTAACATGTGTCAACTGTATTCAGCCGTTTTCAAAAGGAAGTCAGAGAAACGATGTATCTGCATT
>VCCN01000061.1:883498-904224 GCA_006491835.1 Architeuthis dux
CTGAGAAAGGGAGAGCTGAGAAAGGGAGAGCTGAGAAAGGGAAGGTAGTTCATAAAGAGGGTAGGAAGGAAGAGGATCTGATGGCTACTATAAGTGTGACACACACAACTCTTATTATATAAACGTTGATTACCAAATCATCCTGAAGTCATTTTCAAGATTTGATGTGGAAAAAAAAATTTTTTTAAAAATGCAAACTCACCTCCTTATCATATCTTTGGCCGTTCGAATTCTATTTTCTTGTACATGGCGTAAAATTTCATGTTCGGCCCCCATGGAGTCTTCGAGTCTTTCCTAAAAAATTTTTTTAAATAGAAAAGAAATTTTTTTTTATTGATCAGAATAAAACCTCTAAATAACTTTATTTGTAAATCAATCTTTATTATTATTGGATGAAGTATTGTAACACCACTTTTTATTAAATTTGACTAGTTTTTACCTTTATCCTAACTTTAGTTGTTTGTATACAACTTATTAATTCGGGACACTTATTATTGGATGAAGTATTGTAACAAACCATTTTTTAAGTTGTATAAAAACAACTAAAATTAGGATGAAGGTAAGAACCTAGTCAAATTTAATAAAAAGTGGTATGTTACAATACTTCATCCAATAATAAGTGATCCAAATTAATAAGTTGTATAAAAACAACTAAAATTCGGATGAAGGTAAAAAATAGTCAAATTTAATAGAAACTTTATTTGTTTATGGAATTTAATGTTAACAAGATTGATCAGTTTATTTTATTTTCAATTTCTAGAAAATTCAAAATTGGAATCAATTTGTATAATTATTGTTTTTAAATTACTTTGGTCTTGGTGTCACTTGAAAATGAAGAAAGCTTACATTGTAAATGGTCGGTACATCAAATGAGATTTCCAATCCGGCTCCTTTCATGGCTTTGGCTAAATAACGTAATGTCCGACCGGATGGTGATAATCCTTCTTCCTCGTACTGGATTAACACATCCTGAGCTTTTTTGAAATCACCAATTCTTACTAGAATAAAAAAAAAACAATGGAGATGACAAGGTTTTAGGACAAACATTGGATAGAAATATGAAAAATCATTAAAATCTATTATTTTATTGGCTATAAACATTATATTGAATTCTTCATGAAAAATAAAAACCTTTTCTTCTGTGCAGATTCGATTGTAACTTCTAATTATCCAAAGTTCAAGTGATGAAGAGACGATTTCAAATAATTAATCACCGCTACTCACAACACAGGTTTCTTGCTGGGTTTAGGTTATTCATGTGTTCTGACATTTATATGTATCTATATTATACAAATAATTAAGCAGCAAAAATGGAGATGGGCTGATCACCTAGCAAGAAGAGATGACAATAAATGGGGGTGGAAAAGATTAACCGATTGGTGCCCATAGAACAGTAAACGCAGTAGGAAAAGACCAGATACAAGATGGAGATATAAGATAGTAAAGTTTGCCGGTAAGACGTGGCGGAGGTTAGCACAATCTAGGTCGTCATGGAAAAGGCCTTTGTCCAGCAGTGGACCTATAATGGCTGATGATGATGATCTTTTTATTATTTTTTTTATTATATGAATTATTGTAAATCATTATTACTTTGTGATTACTATTTTCCTTCATCTTGAGTTCAGTTGTGATAAAAACAACTAAAAAGGAAAATAGTAAACAAAAATTATTAATAATAGTTTACAATACTTTATCTAATAAAACAAATAAAAGATAATTGTTTTCAGGATACTACTAGTACAGAAATAAAAACAAACATGGTGCCAGAGAGATTGGGGATGGTGAGTAGGTTTAAGAGCTAAATTTGATCTTCTGCTGAGCTGGCGAGTTCTCATAGCTCAGGCAGTCAAGCGCAACGGTCCAAGTGTAATCAAACCAATGCAAAAAGAGGGGGGGGGACGACTATCTGCTGCAAGGTCAAACTCCACTCCTACTTCTATTCTGACTGAAGATGATTACTGCAACTTTTGTATTGTATATATAATAATATCCGAATGCAACACGATACACCAAAGACCTGGATATTTCCACACCCTTAACTAAAGATCATTCTCAAACAACACAATCCTAGATAATCACATACACACGCAAGGGATCGGATAGAATACAGGTTATATCACATACATACCCCGAACACATACACCTTTATCTACATATGCATATCAGTACATACATACCCTGCTACATGCGCGCACACACACACACACACACATACTTTTAGCCACATACATACACCCTCCTACATACATGCCATACACCACCCACATAGCAAACAAACCTATAGAAACCCAGCCACAGACACTTACCCTCACCCCATCTTGACAACATCACCAAGAGCCATAAATCATACCCACTTAAAAGTCCAGAAAAGATAGCCACTATATAAACACCCCGTTCCCTACCGCCACCCACTTCAAAAACCCATACTCTGACCCTTTCTAAAAAGTAACTCCCCATTTAACAAGCCAGGTCATCTGAACATACAAAACACATCTCATACTACACTGATCACACGACTCTGCTATGTTCAAATCTCTTCTGATGATGTTGTTCACAATGACGAAATGCATAAATATTTATCTTCATGATAAACATGTTTGATACGTAACATACTTTTCTCAATCTTTCTTTTCCACATTGTCTAATCTACCATATATAATAAATAAAAAAATTATAAGAATATATATTTTTTTGTATAAATCTATTTATTTATTAGAATGAAATAAGCCCATGCATATCTGTATGATAAAGTTTTGTTAATATCTAAGACTTGTCAATTTAGCTCAGTCAGTAAGACAGCCTGCTGGCAATCAGTTGATTGTACGTTTAAATCAGGGTAAGGGAATGTGAATTTTACATATCGGTTTACACTAATTAAATTATTCTTGTTGTTCTTGTTATTGTAGGAAAACAAAGTTAACTCCAGACTTTGTACCGGAGTTTGACAAAAAGCCAAACAAAAACTAATTTAGAAGCAGATACTCACCATAGCCTCGAATCAATTGAAACAGCATTTCATCTCGATCCAATGCAAACATGCCTTTTGTAATCTCGACCAATTGCTCCAATTCGGTAATCTACAAATCAGAACAACAAAAAAGTGTCAGTTGATCGTCAGATTTTAGACAGATAACACAGGCCTACATAATTTTATGACTTGTTTTCATTTGGATACCTGTTTTTAAACTATTTTTTTGGTGCCAATTTAAAAAAAATAAATAAATAAAACGCATTTTTTTTCTATAGCATATCAGCATTTTTACTAAAAATTGTTAATTTTGGCGTTATTTAAAGGCATTTTGACAAATTACATGTACGTTTACTTAAAACAACAATATCAAACATGGCTTACACCCATTAGATAATGATTTATATGAAAAATAATGTATTTTAGATCACATTTGGAACAAACACTTTTGTAAAAATGCATGCAAAGAATGAAAGAATGAAAACAACAGTCAGGTCATAAAATTTTGTAGGCCTGTGAAAATATGACCATTTGATAAAGTTCTCCACAGTGAAATTGTTATGTAATGGTCAGTGGGAACTGTAATTAGTTCTAATTAAAGCCTGCAGTGTTAATTTGATTAGGTTGGATCCAGAAAAAAAAAAAAAAAAAAAAAAAAAACTGGATTAAGTATCAAAGGTCACCAATCAGCGTCAATAATTTCAAATAAGAATCTTAACCACATGCCGTGTGGAAATGATGGGGGAAAAACGATTAAGGGCCAGTTCCCGTTTCCCGCTGCATGAGCTGTGATAGGATTTCTTTGTGATTAATTGCTGGGCAGAATATAGATGGGAGATATAGAAAAGGGGTGTAAGTGTCAAAAGAGGGCGAGACTAAGTTAACAGACAGGTTTAAATAAGGAACAATTGGATTGAAAGGGAGTCGGAGAGAGATGGTCAGTCTGACGCGTTGCACATTGCCTTTGGCCCCGTGAAGTAAAGCACCCGTGACTGACAGTTATCATGAGTTCATCAGTTCCTCTCTTTCTCTTACTCCGAAAACAAATCGACCACGTGCTTTGTTGAAACTGCTATGTCTGTATTTGTTTACGAGACGAGAAAATTATGGCGGAATAAAAGAACAGTTTGGATTCCTTGTTTTCAACAACAGCATTTGTCTATTCTTCTTTTGTGCAAGTCCTGCATCCACTGAATTGCATGCTGCATGTTATCCAAATAAGTAATAACCGTTGGGCAACATGCTTGTTAATTTGGTCGCCGACTTCGATGCGTCATCATCTTTCCTGGGACTGATCGGCAAAGGCTGCTGCAACACATGTGCATCAATTGCGCTACAAAATCCCAACGAAAACATTATCTTACCTTGTCGTTGTTGACAAAACTTTCACATCCGATTTTCAAACGAATCATTGCAGCCCGCATTCCAGGAGTCTGAAGAAGAAAATACACAAACAATTTTCAAAAACATGAAAATTCATCTTGAAGCTAAAAGTCATACAAAAGATTTCTTAGCATCCGGCATTCAAACAATTGTTATCAATCTTTAAAAAGTAATTCTTGGAAAAAAAAATTTTAAAAATGCAAGTTTACTGTGAAACTTGTGTGCCAAAACTTGACTGCCACAATATATTGTTTTGGCCACATGTCAGTGAATTATTAAACTCATGTTGGCATTATTCCTTACCTTCTTCAAATATGTTCTAAATGATACACAAATTTCCGACAAAAGTTCAATTCAGATGAAGGTAGGTGTTCAAAATTAGAACATTTTATGAAATAAACCATTTTGTTTACACTATGGCTTATGCCATCACAACTGCAGAGGGGCTACGACCTATAAACTTACGGTACGTATTTTATTCATTTCGATTTTAAAGATATTCAGGAAACAAACAACAAGATATTTATTTCTGCATATTTAATTATCTTATAATACTTCAGGGTATGAATATAAACCAAAATCACTTTTTAATGATATATATATTTCACACTTTTGACAAGAGACGTTTGTCGTAATGGGATGTTTAGGTGCATCATACACACAAGTTTAGCTGAACTCCCGGACTTCCACCATCATGCGCAAACCTACCTTGGCGTCATAAGAGGTAGGCAGTTTTTTTAGACGTTTTCTTTTTTTAGGAAAAAAAAATGTGTCTTATGTGGCGGGAAATACAGTATTTTCATTTGAAAAGTTTTTATTTTTATTTTTCACAAAATACAGACAAAAAAAACAAAAAAAACATTAACTCTTAAATTCATACATAGCATGTAAATTTCAAGGGAAATAATTTCAACCAAAAGTTATTTCCCTTTGACGAATTTAAAATTTTTTTATCTATTCAATTCACAGAAGTTCCACTATTTTTATGCTAGTCATTGAAGAGCTCCACTGTCAGTTGAGACATCTACCGTAGGAGAGGCGAACTCACCACTGTTCTAAAAAATGTGATACTATGGGATGGCCAGGGGTTAATAGTAAAAAGATATTTGAAAATTCCTAAGGAGAATACTTTTGTTGAGAAATGCACTAGATTTTACAAGTACATAAGTATTACATTGAACATTGTGCGACAAATTATATAAGCATGAATTTGATGGGTACATAACAATTGGTTATCGAAATATGTACTTTTGTTTGAAATTTGAGAAAACAAAAAGAACAAATGTTACCCTCAGGAAATTTAGCCTAGAGGGGTTAAGATAGGTTAAAAAGCGGAAAAGGAAAGATATTGTGCACTGAAATTATTAAAAATTACACTTGTTGACCTAGGCAGGACTGCGTGTATGAAAGCCCTTATCAGAATCCTAGCAACGTGTTGTCATATTGATTTTGAGACAAAGGAGAAAGTGGAACTCTTTTTGGTAAACAATATGTCAAAACCAGGTGTACCCCTAAATAATAGTAATTAAAGGTGTTAGTAAAATAAAATCTCTTATCAGAAGGCAAGGCTAAATAGCAGAAATGGGGAAATATTCTGAACTAAAATTAACTCCTCACACTGTCAGACCCACTCTTGTATGGGGGCGATTGTCATAAGCTGCGAGTTTTGGACTCTCGAAGTCAGTGAGCGCAGAAATTTCAGACCAGTAAACGCAGTAGAAAAAGACCAGAGACAAGATGGAGGGATGAGATAGAAAAGTTTGCCGGTAAGACGTGGCAGAGGTTAGCACAAAATAGGTTGTCATGGAAGAAGATGGGAAAGGCCTTTGTACATCAGTGGACTTATGATGATGAGTGGCTTACCTCTAAAATTTTTCTGGCTTTCTTCAAATGTCCACATTCTACTAAACTGATCATCAACTGGTGAAGTATATTCATTTCACCATGAATAGGAACGACAAGGTCCATTACTGAAACAAAAATACCAGGTAAAAAAATCAGGCTAAAATATCCAGTATTAAAATTCCTACTCAATGGCAAAGACAAACATTCCATTTCACACAAATGCTGGGATCAAAACACAAAATTGGTTCACATTACACGATAGAACAGGAAAGACATGTGGGCGAAGTGATCTGTTTTTCATCCAATTTTTTTATATATTATAGATTTATGATTGATTGATTGTTATCTGAAAGTGTAAAGAAAAGAAAAACATTAAAAAAATTATGAACAAAAAAGAAAGAAAATAAGCATTTTTAGAGTTTCTTTTTTGCTCATAATTTTTCTGGACTGGATGAAGAAAAGTTTTAACAAACTTTGAGATTATTAATTTCAATCACACTCTTAATTTTAAACTTGTCAAAAAATGTCCGTGTAAAGTTAAAGCTGCGATCTTCCCTAAAAACAGTGTCAAGGCAAAATGTGTCCGTTTCAATTCTGTCACTTTGGGGGTGCTTGATCCACACTTCATCCACATTTTGTATAGGATTATATTGCCCATTAGTCTTTTTTGTTAGATAGAGGCCCTATACATATTTTGCCTAAATTAGCTAGTTTTACACAAACATTATTATTATAATTTCACTTTTGTAAATCTGCTGTTTTCTTGGATGTAGTATTTGTTTTCATAGAGATTTCTGACTGTCTTATGTGAAAATTTATTATATCTATTTCTGTTCAGAGTGATAGTAAAACCTAAAACAACAATAAATGTCAGCTGGGACAAATATGTCTCGGGATAAATATCTAATGGGATAAATCTATCCCATCATGATTTTGGTTCTTCAACATATGGAAAATTCAGGCATTTGGCTCCTTGATAGGTTAGTCTTGAAACGGTTAAAGTTCGACACAGATCAATGCATCGAAAATCAAATCAAATGATGTGACAAATTTGCGTACCTTTCTGCAATTTATCGGGGTCTTCAGCTTTAATGAACATCTGCAATAATCCATTGATGCAGGGAGCTCGTTTATATTCTGTGATCATCCAGTCTAACAGCTCTATGCAATAATCTGGTTCATTCCTGGAAAGACATGTATGGAAAATTGAAGCATAAAAAGGCTTTTAAACTTTGGAAAAAAAAAAAAAAAAAAAAAAAAAAAAAAAAAATCAATGAGGCAAGGATTTTAGACTTTGTAAAAATGTGCGATTAGAATATGAGGCTAGGTGAAGAGATCCAAGGGAGGTATTTCAATCTTTCTGATCTGAAATTTGTTTCGGACGCTAAAATAAGGATATGCAAAAAGTTAATGAGACAATGTTGATAGACTGACCTGTCAATATATCCTTTCATCACTCCTTCGATCAGTTCAAACGTCGCTGGTTTTATGTATCCAAGATTGAATATCAACTGTAGAACTTGTTTGGCGATTGCTGGTTCTTCTTTCTTTACAACAGCTTGAATAAATAACAAACAATCACCTTCCAAATTGTAAGATGTGTCGTATTTTTGATCCTTCATGTAATCATCATGAGTTTCGGAATAAGCTTTTACCACATCAATTGCATCTGAAAGAGAGACAGAGATACAGAGATTTCTACCAACATTTACTTCATTTATATTTAAAAAAGAGGATTTTAGACTTCAGAAAAATCAATAATGCAAGGATTTTAGACTTTAGAAAGTGGAGTAGTTCTTTTCCTTTTTTATGGAGTTGAATTTTGAAAATAAATCGGAACTACATTTGTTTTAGTGAAAAAAAAGAAAAAAGAAAAATCAGTAACAATCCAAGGCTCAAAATTCTATTCAAATGTGAATAATAATTTGGCAAAGTAGGACAACTTAACCGTCAAAAATAGATTGCATCATAAGGACTGATTTGATCACCGCTATCATTTTGTTTTACTTTTGTACTAAGCTGGCACAGCAATGGCGGAGTTTTAGTAAAAAAGGATTATTTTATTTTTTATTAAATCAAATATTGTAAACCATTTTTATTAATTTTTGACTGCTATTTACATTCATCCTAATTTTTAGTATTTTTAAAAAAAAAAAAAAAAAAAAAAAAAAAAATCAAAATGTGTAAAATGGTTTACAATAAACAAATAAAACAATAACACATCTTTAGCAGTGATCAGTCAAATCAGTCCTCATGATGCGATCCATTTTTGACAGTTAAGTGTATTTTTGAACATTAAAACACACACATTTCAATACAACTAAAAAAGAAAATTTGAACTGTTTGCCGATTCCAAGATTATGTAATAAGTAAAAACATGTGAATTTATATGAAAGCCAATACTTCATATTTTATAGGTAATCGACAATTAAAAAAACAACAACCCAAAACAGGATAACCTCAGGTCTATAGGCCATTGACCAAGACTGTATGAGCAGCAGCTGTCCAGATAAAATCAGGCTACAGCCATCCCTAAGCAGAGGTCACAGCAAGAAGCTACATGGTTATGGTGTTTGATGATATCCCATATACGCAACCGACTTGTATGTTGCATTGGTGTGTATAGTTGGAACTGGTCGGATATCATTTGATGTCCATTCTTCGTTCATGTGCTGTGGCTTTTGCTGAAAGGAACTGATATGAAAATCGACAGATTCATTGAGAAAAACAAATTCCGATTTAAAATATTATGTTTGTTTTTATTTGACTTTACTCGCATCGACGCACTGTAAGAAACGTGTTACTACAAAATCTATTATCAACACTCTTTGTAGGTTAAAGTTCTCAACATGAATATTGTTGAATTTTGAGTTGTCAAACAAACAGACAAACTATACCTGCTACTGTGTTTCTCTTTTAAACTCTGTAAGTTGCATCTATCTCATATTTTTACACTTCACGTCAAAAAGCTGTGCAGCTCTAGAAACAGAATTCGATTAACCGTGCCCCTGTGGAGGGGGGGGCGCAGACACAAGTCCTACCCTTGGACAGCTAGTCCTGGTCTCTCCCCCTCCTCCTTGGGCTTTTTTGCCCATTTTTAACATGTGATCTTTTCGTGACGTTAAAACATTACATTATATTTTTGTTTGTGTCAGTAAATTCTTTAACTGGATCAGCCAACATTCTTTTTGTTATTCTAAATTTTTGTACAAGCATTTCATAATCAGGATTCAGTCTGTAATTTTTTGTTTGTTAGTATTTTAATAAGATTCCTTACTTTTCAATTTCAACCAAATAAAAAAAGATTCATTTTGTTTACCATTTGTCAATATAGCCCTCATCCTAATTCCATAACAACCTATCTTGTGCTAACCTCTGCCACATCCTACCGGCAAACTTTTTTATCTCATCTCTTGTGTCTGGCCTTTTCCTACTATGTTTACTGTCCCATGGGCACCTGTCGGATAGTCTTTTCCCCCCCCAACTATTGTCATTTCTTCTTGCTAGGTGACCAGCCCATAATTATTTGTATAATATGTTTCACTCTAGTTCTCCCTCCGATCCATGTTGATCTTTTTCTATCTCTTAGAGTTATCCCTATCATTGCTCTTTCCATGGCTCTCTGCTATTCTGAGTAGTTTTTTTTAGCTTGTTTCATTAATTTCCATGTTCTGCATCCGCAAGTCATGTCTGATATTATGCAACCGTTGTATATTTTACGCTTTAAGCCCATTAGTAAGGTACTCTTCAGAATGTCTATTCATACCAAATGCTTTCCAACCTATTATTATGTGTCATTTTATTTCGCAGTTATGGTATTTTCCTAATTTTATTACATGTCCTAGGTAGATGTATTCATCGACCTCTTCTAGAGTCTCTCCTATCTTAATGGCCTTTTTGCAGACTTTATTGTTGAACATTACTTTGGTCTCCAAATATCATTTTATTCTTTTTATTTGTAAAATTGCAAAACATTTTATTCCTCACTTATAACCCCCCCCCACCTCCCGAATTGTCAGCAAGCTATACCCACCCCACACACACACACACTCACACATGAACATAGGATACAGGAAAGGAAGAAACTAAGTTGCCCATTCAACCATCTTTAAATATATCGGCTTCTCCAAATATAAACATATTTAAATCAAATCTTAAAAAAGATCCGACACAAAATGTTTGACTATGAATATTTGAACTAAAAAATAATATCAAAATAATAGCAGAAAGGTCATGATAAAAAGCAGTCAACACAGAACAGAAACTGAACACCACAGAGGGACACTATAGGTTGACTTTACTAACCTAATATTGCTGTGCTTGAGATATGTATGTAATGAAATACTCTGGTTGTGTGTATTAGTATGTTTTTGGGGAGATAGATTGGTATGTGACCAAAACGTCATATCATATTCCCGGGGCTAGAAAATAGGTCAATCAGCCGACAAAGTCAGAACAAAGATTGCCTTTGACCAACCAGAATGGTTTAAGGGTGACCGGGATTTCAAATTGGCTGGCAGTTTAGAGTCAGTTAGGGTTTGAGAGACAGTAGTAACAGTTCAACAAGCTAGGAGTTTCCCTCTTCACCCGTCAGGGTGAAGGGAGGGAGGGAGTAGGAGGAGGAAACCAGTCGCCTTGATTTTTGAACTGCTATCATCACTGTTAGTCATTCAGTAAAGTGACCACTCGTTAGAATTTTTAACTGAAACAGAATTTAATGCCTCTTGGTAATCCACAAACCGGCCCGGAATCGAAGCTATCAATGGGAATAAAACGAACCCATATTTTCAATTGAAAAAGTGAATTTTGTTGTCTTTCCATCCAACCACGTGGGAGAGCCTTTTCTCCGGTGTGGGCAAAATGTTTTATTTCCCTCCACAAAATTTTTGCTCCCGTAAATGTACAACCCAACGACGAGACGTCACACATTGGCAGCAGAAGAAATACCGGCATTATTATACACATACGTTGAAACTTAATTATGCATTTGTATAAAACATTTACAGGTCCACATTTAATGAGGAAAAGGATTTGAACAATTTAAAAAAAAAATTTCCATAACTATCCTTGCATTCACAATTACAGGATTCCTCCACTACCCGAAAATAAAGCATTCCCATAAAAATCTTTCATAGGCCGAAATGGCATTAAGTGAATAGGCAATAACTATCAACTTATATGCAAAAATCTTTTGAGTGTTCCCAGACCCAAAAATGGTAATGATGGTATGTTAGGTTGAATTGTTGGAGGATCGGGTGGTGGGAGATACAGGAGACTAGAGTATGAGAGAGTGAGAGGAAGAGGGTGCGGATCACAATTTTCACTTTTCGCCTTTTTTTTGTAAAAGCAAAAAAAGCGGAAAAAAGTGAACTTTCAAAAAGCTTGTAAATAACCCCCCGTAAATTTGAATGGGGAAAAAAATAAAAAATAAAAAAAATATATATGAAAACAGCTTACCAGTCACTTTCCCGTTTTCGGTAAATACAGCTGCCATATTTAAAATAGCTCGGGCATAATCTCCATAGTCCGGATATTGACTTTGACTAAAATAGAAAAATAAAGTTAACAGTAGAAAGAGTCATAAAGAGTTTTCGTGTCGGAAAAGAGAAAAGAATTAAACGGTTCATTCTACAAAACAAATTTTAAAAAAGATTTATTTCCTTAACTCTTTGAAGTCCTAAAGAGCATGATGCTGCACGTAAACAAATATGGCCTAAAATCCTAAAACACTAGAGGCCACACGAGTCTTTCCTGCAATACTGCCAATTTTCACAACAATCTGCCCACAGATAAAGACACTATAAACATTTGAATAAACAAACCATTTTTAGCCATTTTCTGCTCAATCCTTACAGGACTAGGCTATGGACTTAGAAAATTTTCAACAGGATGTTAAGAGTTAAACTGCCGAGTGTGTTAAATGCAATTCTTGGCAATAATAGTGCTTCATGGAATACAGATACTCTCTTCACAATGCCATAGCTCAAATGCACAAATGACTACATCACATTAAAAACAAAGTCTTTAAAAAACTGTTGCAAAATTTCTGCTTTTATGACTAAGAATTGTTAGAGAAACACCTTCCTATTCCAAAACAATTGCTGAACCATAGAACTAAGAAAGAACACCAGCAGAACTCATAGCAACAATATTCTTTCTGTCCATAGCTGACATAAAATGGTGGAAATTTGCTTACCTCATTAGATTCCCTAGGAAGTACCCAAAGGGAAAACAGTTAAAGTAAAGAATTTTAAAGTACTGGTTGAACTCCCTTAATCTGGCCATTGCTGGACTACAGAAATTGACCTTTAAGACCCATTTTCCACCAAAAAACTTTAAAATGTGTTCCTTTTGTTTCTTTAAATCACAGTAGACATTCCGACCCGACCAGTACTGACACAAACTCTTTACAGAAATTCCTTCATCTAATTCTTTCTAACTCCACTTTCCAAGCATAGATAATGTTTTATACTATGCTTTTTAGCACCTCTCGGTATCTTGGATGACATACTGAAGGCTAAAATACAGCTGAATATATGAAATTAACAGGGATGTGTCACCAAAACATTCGACTGCAGTGTAAATAAAGTGTGGTGCCTTACCCTGGTGGCAGATTCTCAAACTAATGTTGGCAGATTCAAAACGTGTCGGACCATGGGAGTTGCCAGACTAACCGTTTTAACGCTATGGCTAAAACACTACCATCAACCAAAACTGTCACCAAAGGTTTCTTCAGTTTTTAAGCTGGTCCAGCTGGCCTTTTTAGGCTGATACATCGCTTGTGTTGTGTATATATCGAGTCTGGCAGTGCTATAAGAGTTATAAAGGTTCAACCCGAATTCATAGGAAAACCATCACATAATTTCATTGTAATGGTTACTTACAGTTGATGGAGATATTCCAAGGCTCCTTGTTCATCTTTTTTGTGCATCGCATTCAGAAAGAATAGCTGACGCAAAACAATTGGTGGATAAAGAAAACCTTCAGCATCTAACGAGGCCTTAAGGCTTTCGGCTTCCTCAACATTCTGGGAAAAAAAACCAAAAGAAAAAACGGTTTTGTGTTGGTCATTAAAAAAAAAGTACATGTGCATCTATAATAAAATTGGGGAGATGATAGTGGTAAGTGGCCAAGACGCCAAATCATGTTCCAGGGACAAGAAAATAGGTCAAAAGGCCAACAAAGTCAAAACAAAAGAAAATATATATAACTAGCATTCCAAGGGAAATTATGAATCCTTGCCACTGTAATGAAATATACTCTTGTTGTGTGCTAAGAAGGAGGGAGGATACAGAGGGGTGACCTTTTGGGGAGATGGTATTGGTACGTGACCAAAACGCCATATCATGTTCCCAGGGCAAGAAAATAGGTCAAATGGCCGACCAGGTCAGAAAAAAAGAAAAGAAAAAAAAAAAGAGTAGTTTAAGGGTGGCCTTTATTTCAAATCGGCCAGTAGTTTAGAGTGAGTTAGGGCCAAAACAAGCTAAGGAGCTTGGCTCCTCGGACTGTCATCTGATTTGAACTACTATCATTACGCTAGTTGGTCATACACGGCAAAGCAACTAGGAACAGATTTTAACAACTGGTTTAGAATTTTAACCGAAGCAGAATTCAATACCCCCAAGTGATCCGCAAACTGGCCCGGAATTGAAGCTATCAACCGGAATAAAACGAACCCATATTTTCAATTGAAAATAATGAATTTTGTCATCTTTCTATCCAACCACGTGGGAGAGCCCTTTCTCCGGTATGGACAAAATGTTTTATTTCCCTCCACAGAATCTTGAGCCCCGTAACAACGACGAGACGTCTCATGTCGGCAAAACATGTAAAATACAAGATGATTATTTTACACATCTTCACTCTTCTTTTTTAATTTATTTATTTAAAATCACTTGTCCATGCCAGGTTTGGACTGGAGTTTGACAATTATTTATTTCCACAATATTTTAATGGTGTTTTTATTATGCTACTAACAACTATAGATGATAATAACAAAGTAAAGAAACAACATTTTGATTTTGGGACCATTTACATTTCCTTCGGGATGGTTAAAATTGTTTTTCAGGACATTTTTTTTAATAGACCCACAAATTGAAGAACTAGTAGCAAAAAAAACAACAGAGATCACATTGACTTTGGTGCAAAAACAGGGGATGCAGTTGGCTTATTCTAGGCCCCAGCCGACAAGGCAGGGAGAGGGGTTGATGACTGCTATTGATACTATAAGTGTGACAGTCATGGCTCTTATACTTATGATGATGATTAGAAACTGCTAAGACTTACCCCACTGGCACAATGACGAATAAGCAGCCACTTTCTGGCCGTTTTGTTGCCTGTCTTCTGAACCAAGTCTGTCAATTCAGCAGTTGTCATTTCAGCAATTGGAAGCTGAAAACATAACACAAAGGAGGGGATCAATAAACCTGTAGCCTGACACAATTATTAGTTGAAAAACCATGTGATTAATATTCACCACCGAATTAAGTGCACTGACAAAGAAGGAGATTATATGGAAAAATAAATATATTGTATATGGTTTAGTCAGACTATTTTCCTGGTTTATGTAGTGCGTTTTTTCACGTTTCAGTCATGTACCCTCCGGCCTTCTTCAGGTGTTCAGGGCCGAAACAGTATTAAAAAGGAAATTTAAAAAAAACAAAAACTGAGGAAATAGTCCGACTAAACATACATACAACGATTAAAACACCCCATCTAACAAAATTCAGACAAGAAATAGATATTTGTTGTATAAAATAAATGCTTTTTTTCATCATTAAGCTGTAGACGTATTGATGTACCCAGTCTGTAAGATTTCACACATTTCACACTCAACCCCTCAACTCAGTTGAGTCAACTCTCTCCTGGGCATGTAAGTTCATCAGCTTTCTCGACCGCTGATTGAGTTGAAAAAAATAAGATCTTTTATCATATTTTTTATATTTTACAAATTTTTTTAATATTCAACTGAATCGTTATCAGGGGGACTGAGCAGAAATAAACACCAATAGATTTGTTGTACGAATTTCAAAGAAGAATGTTAATGGATCCCTCTACATAACCTTTTTTCTTTGCAAAAGACCTTGATAGATCTTCATTCTATGTGGAGGAAGAGGAAAGGTAAAACAATGAGATCAAAGTCCATCATAGTTCATTACACTTTATATGATTCTTTTCTTTTAGGCATGAGTCAATCTTGTTTTCATAAGTATTTCGGTTGAGACAAAATTATTTTGGGGGAGAATAAACTTTCCCCTCTAATTTGACTGGCGGTCAAGTTACAAATTGTATCTAGAATTGCCTCAAATTATATAGACAATTATCTAGATTTTCATGCCATTTAATTAGAAAAATATCTAGATACTATTTTATTAAGTTCCCTTCCATGGCCAAATTTAAAGATCTTTTTCAGTTAAAGGAAAGCTGTTTTTACAGAAGTTGAAATATTTTCAAAACTTATAGGCTGAGTCATTTAATCTTCAGTCAGAGTGGAAGCCAGTCTTGTATTAGTCCCAACCAAAATTGTTATTAAGGCACAAAAGCAAACAATCCTACCTTATTTATTGATACTTCTTTGGAGTCTTCGAGGAGCATGGCGATTTTCTGCAGAAAAGAAAATGTTTTTTTTTAAAAATATCAGAGTGAGCCATAAAAGCAAATTATAAATCCAAATAAAATATATTGAATCTACCCCCCCCCACATGATCATCTTATTTTCTATTGGGGGGGGGGGGGTTGATCCCTTGTTTATTTCTTAGTTATGCATAAATACTCTACATTAGAGGATTGGGGGGGGGGGCAATCTGTTGCAGCATGGCAGCCATTAGGAATATTGAGAGTATTTGACACAAAACATATCTGCCACTTAATACTACTAGTTCTCAAACTTTAAAGAAATGTGTGGCATGGAGTTTGTTTATGTTTGAGAACTAGAAGTATTAGGGAATGGCAGGGATTTTGTTTGAGAACTAATAGTATTAAGAAGTGGCTGGGAATGGCAGGGATTAAAAAAAACACCCCAATTTTATCATTGCCTCATCAATAATCTAAACTTTCAAAAAGCAAAAAAAAAAAAAACAATACATAAAAATTTTCACTGCCACACATCACACGTGTATTTTGTGACATTTTACACATTGCCTCTAATCCATCCATTCCAGTTTTATTTAAGGCAATATAAATAGCTATGGCAAAGCGTTAGTTTCTGCCTTGCAGCACTGAGCAGAGGTCGTGCTTATTTTGTTGTGACATCCAACATAACACTGAATGTGTTAAAGAAACAGTCAAATCTTATTTTATAGATATCATTTTCTGCAAATATTTGGTGCTTTTGTAAACAACAATTTTAATATAGAACAAAAAATGAGGAAAATAGGGAAAAAAAGAACAAAAAGGAGGTGTAATGAAATACACACTGGTTGTGTGTGTTTGTACTTTTGGGGAGGATAATAATTGGTATGTGATCAAAATGCCATATCATGTTCCCAGGGGCTAGAAAATATATCAAATGATCGACCAAGTCAGAACAAAGAAAATGCGTTCAACCAACCAGAGTGGATAAAGGGTGGCCAGGATTTCAAATCAGCCTGCAGTTTAGAGTCAATGAGGGTCCGACCCCCAGGAGTGACGGATCAAACAAGCTAGGCTCCTCAGCCCGTCAGGGTGAGGGAGGAAGAAATCTGATTTGAACTGCTATCATCACTGTTAGTCATTCAGTAAAGTGACCACTCATTAGAATTTTTAACTGAAAAATAATTCAATACCCAAAGAGATTTGCAAACCGGCCCGGAATCGAAGCTATCGACAGGAATAAAACCAACCCATATTTCCAATATAGAAGAGAATAGAGAATAGAAACTTACCTGTTGAACAGCCTCGGGAATATTCACATGGTTCACCATGCGGTAAAACTGGCTGTTTACACTGATTTTCTATTGACATTCAAGAAAGAAAAAAAAATTAGATTATTCTTGTTTTCTTATGTTTCTGGGAGACAAACTTAATATAGAAAATTCATTCATTCATTTATTTATTTTTACACACACACACACACAATAGAAAGTTTAATCCATACAAAGTAACTTTTTATTTCAGCTAATTTAATAGCTTTACTTTATGTAAAAAAAAAAAAATTCATAAAAAAACAAGAACCATAAATTTAACAATGC
Organism: Architeuthis dux; assembly: GCA_006491835.1. Taxonomy (NCBI): domain Eukaryota; kingdom Metazoa; phylum Mollusca; class Cephalopoda; order Oegopsida; family Architeuthidae; genus Architeuthis; species Architeuthis dux. Next base: position 900,863 of record VCCN01000061.1, read on the forward strand.
GTCCATCATCCGTGGTAGTAGTGTAGCAGAGTGGTTTGGTAGGGGGATAGTTATGTTACAATATGATATATTGCCACTGGAGGTCATTCCCGGGCTAACACCTGGGCAGAAGTGGAAGTGCCCCTGGTGACCTCAGGAAAGATGTATATGTGTGGGTGTCCGAAAACAAGATGTTGAACACAACAAGTGTGGGCGATCGAGCCCATAAGACAGAGCTGAGACAAAGACAAGCAGCAGCAGTCGGGCCTGGGAAGGCACAAGACTGGTGTCCCTGTTGGGGACAGGCTGTCGGCTCTCGTTACCTTTCTCCTACTCTTCATTCTCCGCCACTACACATGTATTGCTCATGTTTTTATAAAGAAGTTTCGAGTTTTCCTTTTTCTCCAAGTTCAGGATTTCCTTCCCGCAAATGAGCAACCCAACTATGAGAAGTCTCGTGTCGGCAGAACATGTAAAAGAGGCTATACAACAGTTAATAGAGATAAAGCTTTTCTGCATGGTAGTACAAACAGAGCAAAAGTGATTATAGAAAATTTGGCTTAGAAAGGTCTTCCCTGAATATAGGTCACACAGGGGTGGCTGAGCTTTGGACGTGTGGATTTGCTGTGATTTGAGTGGGAACAAAGGGAAACCTTTGAATTTTGGGGGATTTTGAGGAGAGTAGCTGCTGCCTGACCACGAGGGTGGACGTGGAAGGTCTTGGACCATACGGCTGCTTGCTACTACGATGAGCGACAATTGACAAAGGAATGGGAGATCACAAGAGGTGGAAGAAAGGAAGGATGAAGGTTAAGAGTAGCAAACAGTAATTCGCTTTGCGTCTTTGCATTTTTATCGGGCAGTTTATAAAAAACTGCAAATAAATCAAATTCCTATAGCACCTATTTTTCACATTGCCTCGTTATCTTTCGATATGACCCACCTTCAGCTGTGAACCGCAAATCTGGCAGACTCAAACAAGAACCAACGACTGCAGTCTTGGCAGGTACCAGAGTTTCCAAAACAGTATTTTGATGGTGTCTCACACGGGTGCATCACTGTACAGTAGGAGGAAGACGATGAAGATGTTACAGACCTTCAGGTGAACCAAGTTTCATATCTATCCAACATGATACAGCTGAGAAAATTGATATTTAGTATTACTAGTTGTGGTAGTAGTAGCATGAGAGAGGAGGAAGACAAAGATGGTTCTCCCAAAGGTCTGGAGCTAGTTTCATATCAATCCAACATGATACGGCTGAGAAGATTGATATTTAACATATTAGAAACTGATTTTTTTTAAAAATCAATTCATATAAGAGTTCCATTATTTTTTTTATCCTTTTCATTGAAGAGTTCTACTGTCATTTAGGAGTGGTTTCGAGCGGTTCATGAATATAAGAGATAATCAAAAAATAATTTTTTTCTTAGATTTTTAAAACTCCTGTTTGATTTGAAAATTTACATTTACAAATTGAACCTTATTAGAAGCATTATTATTACTAACGGGTGTTGACAACTAAAATATCATCATTATACTCTCACATATATATTTCTGCAATTAAAGTATATAATTGTAACTATAATAACATGTTTAGATTTCAATCTGAGCTTTAATAGTCCGGTCGTTTTAGCCTCAAAATAGGCTCTACAGGGAACAAATTTGTACCAAGCTAAATTTGGTACTGTTAGAAGCGCAATCTTAAGGTGAATAACATATAAAAAATCCACCAAAATCAAAGCATGGGAACAATTTTTACAGCAATTTTACTTAATTTTGCCCAACAACAGGTAGTTTGTGCTTTCCATTTCTAATCGTATGACTTTTGTTAAAAAACACTGCGATATGAGATATGTTAAAAATAAATGCCTTAGCTTCTTAAGAAACGAATGCAACCTCACAGTATGATTTCGAGAAATGATTTTTTTTTAAAAAAGAACAAATATTCTTATTACATCATTAAAAAATTACGTTCGATATGTCGACTTGTCAGATAGTCAGTCAGTCAGTGACAATGATCGCTGCTGGAGCAGTCCTTGCCTCTCTCCTGCGCTCTTAAGTAGCTGGCAACTTTTCACGTATTCAAATTAAGCTGGCATAACATACGGGCACCTCACACACTGCCATTCTGATAAAAAACGCTCTCCGTGCGCGACCACAGCATGCATATACATGAGGACGTTTACTTTGAGGTATCATAATTCTTTCTTCGTCAGTCATTTACCTGGGCAATCATTTCTTCAAGGACGGCGTCAATGACCTCCCATTCTTTGGTCTGAACAACTAACCCCAACCAATCACCAGCCAGGTCTGCCAACATATTTCGAGGAGCCAACAAAATAGATGATAGGCTTAGAACCTGAAAAAATAATTTTTTTTTTTAAAGTTAAAAACATTAAATACTCGAGTGTAAAAAAATTAAAAAAATAAAAAATATTTTTTTATTTTAGGTAGAAAAATTATATTCGAGATCGCATTGTACTCTATTAAATACGGTTACAAAACTAAGTAATGTTAGCTTGTTTAGCGGTGATGGGTGAAATGAGTCCCAATCATCGGATCAAATTTTGGCAATCAGAACATTGGCTACCCTGGTGCTCCATAACTTCTGTGGATGAATTAATGAATCCAGAGATAATTTTTACAGTCAAAATCAAATTCTGAAATGCTTACCTATTTAATTTAATATATTCAACAATGTCGCATAACAAAAATAAAAGTTATGGATGGCATGTTCCAGGGATACATCAGTGACACACATAATTGAATAAACACGATACACGTAAACTAGTCATGTGACTTAAGTACACTTCATGATTATGTGGTTTTGACCATGGAAGGCATATAAAGCAACCAGCAAGGATCCACAAAAAAAACATTCCTGCTCAGGTCTTTCTTCCTTACTTTTCCATGTCGTTGGAAGCAGTGTTGCCAACTCGAAAAATAAGCGCTAAAAAAAGCACTAAATTTTTTTAAGTAGCCAGAAATGGCCAAAAACCACCAAAAAGACTCTAAAAAGGGTTGAAAATAGCCAGAAAATGGCCAAGATGTTTTAAGCGCAGATTTAGCGCTTTGTGCACTGCCAAAACAAGAAAAACACTAAATCTAACAGGGAAACCTGCTAAATCTGGACACCTGGGGACACCTTTAGCCTAATTCTATCTTCTATTAACAATAAATGAAAAGGACAGAAATTTCAAAATTCTATTGCTACATATCGTTTTCTAAAAATGGATTCTAGTGACTTTAGGGATTCGGAATTTGAAGGATTTTTGCATGAAAATGTACAAACTGCTCAAAGAAATATTTTACAACAGGATTCTATTAGCATCTGATGTTGATGAAGATTCGAGTGACTCCGAGGTCGAAAATTACGATCTTT
>VCCN01000061.1:919971-934555 GCA_006491835.1 Architeuthis dux
ATTATATTATTTTATGTTGTTATTGTTATATAAAAATATGTAAAAATTAATTTTTTTTCTATTTAGAATCATTCAAAAGAGGATTGGAAAAATGATGATTGCAGATTAAAACATTTTTTCCTGTTATCCTTTTACTTCCCAAATATCAATTTGCTAACATTAGTTTCAATAATGGCCATTAATATAAGAGTGACATATTTATCAACAGAAAAAGAAACAGGGATAACTATCAATTTGCTTTCATGTATAAGTAGTAAGTTCGGTAAAGATCTACATCTGTTAACCAAGTTGAAAAAAGAAAGAAACAATCTTTTTTTCACAGTAATTTTTTGTGCTTTTAATCCGTTAGACCCTAACAATCTTCCTGAGATTTCTTTAAGGTTTTACAAGGGGGGGTTCTATTTACAATGTAACTGTATGGTAAATAGGACTGTTACTTTCCATCCATTGTATGGATGTGAGGCTTCAAAGTATTTGGTTACTTCCCTTGTGAGCCTTCTTTGATATTTAAATGACGATTTTCTAGTCATTAAAATATTAAAGAAGCAGAGATAACATTCACAAGGGAAGTAATAACATACTTCGAAACCTCACTTTCCTACAACGGACTGAAAGTAACAGTCCAGTTTACCATACAGGTACATTGTAAAAACGTAAAAACATTTTTTCTGAAAAATAAAAAATAACCCAGCATGAAAATCACAAAAATTACTGGCGAAAAACAAAACAAAAAAAGAAATTTGTTTCTATTTTTTTTCTCGACTTGGTTAAGTTCTTAAATAGGAAACTTAAAATAATAATAAATTGATTAATACAATCACAGAAATGATTAGAGTCAGAAAAATAACCCAATGTTCATTATTTTTCCTATTAAAAAGTTGTTTGCATTCAAAGGTTATGATGTTTAAATATGGTTACAAAAAAGAAAAAAGATGGTTACCAAGTGAACCTACCTCATAATAGTCAAAATCCCTTCAGCATTTTCAGGTTCACTAATTAAAGAGAAAGAAAAACAGGATTAGCTAGAAATGTAGGATAGCAATTCATTTTGAATGTTGGCTTTAACTCTTAGTGCCCCAAAACGCATGAAACCGCATGTAAACAAACATGGACGTAAATCGTAAGACACACGAGAGCGCACAAGATGATACCTTTTGTTTAAACAGGATTTTTAACAGTTTTCGATCGCTCTAGTGTAAGGGAAATAACTTTTTCTACAATAATTTTTTCTTCAAAATGGCAGCCAATATTTGAACAACAATGTTTTATTCAACAATTTAAATCGATGAATTAGTTGCTGATAGGGCTGTAGGCCTCGGAGATGATAATCAAAATGATGTATCAGTTTCTACGGTACACACAAGTGATTTATCAGACTTTTTATCAAGCGATGAAACAGACCAAGTTTCAACTCCAGAATGGTCAGACATTGTCATGGACCATCAACCCCCAACCGTTACCAGTTTTGTTGGTCCTAAAAAAAAAAAACCTTTAGGACTTGATGCCAACCAGTGGATTATTTTTTTCAACCTTTCCTCTTAACTTAGAGGATATCACTGATCAAAACAAACTTGTATGCAGAACAGATGGCGGCACCTAATTTTGTGCCCACGTATGTTGATGAAATTCCTGCATACTTATATGAATTTCTTCATAAATAAGTGCATGAAGGTCATTGAAAAACACGTTTTATGTTTGTGATGTTTTTATTTTATAACCATTAGATTTAATGTATTACTAACACACTACACATATTGTTCATCTTTTGAGCACACTTGTTTTTTTAATTATTATTATTATATAATTAATCAACAACCATGCATGCATAACATTATTTTTAGCACAAATGTCTACCTGCAATACTGCCAATTTGCACAACAATCTGTCCAAAAGTAAAGGCACTAGAAACATTTGAATAAACAAACCATTTTTAGCCATTTTCTGCTCAATCCTTACAGAACTGGACTTAGAAAATTTTCAACAGGATGTTAAGAGTTAAAGTTACTGTATTTGACAGCTTTGATAAGTAAGACGCATGGTTTACAAGGGTATTTGGGAAACGACTGCTAACTGCAACTTATCCAAACCCCATAGATGTGCATTTTGAGCTCCTGCAGATGGCCACCATGTCTAAATATCCAATTGAAATTATCAGCACTGCAATATACTGGGACTTCATTATTGCAGCTTAAAAATAGTAAAGTTTTCTTTATTTTGTAATATACAAAATTTGGCACAAAGACCGTTTTTTTTTGGGGGGGGGCGAGGCTGGTCATCGCTTAACTATTTGGTTCTTAACTAGATCCATTTGTGACCCATACATTCTTGTAATAATCCTTTCAATCCTTTACATTTACGATAATAACGCAATCAATCTGTGGACTTAAGTTATTTAAAACCCCATGAAATGAAATATATATGTACAATTTGGTGTTTTGATAGGGAAGGGGGCCAGAAATTCCCCCAAGGAACTAAACAAAAAGTGAGGGGCGGGTTAGTATAGGACACTCCCTATCTTACTAGTGGTAGAACGCCTGCTGTTTTCTGGGTTTTATCCAGAAACAAGATGGTCGATCTTTAATTGGGACAAGGTCAAACAAATTGTTTACGGTTGGAATGGGACAAAGGTGGGGTATCTTTTCCAGGAAGAAATTTGGTTGGGTAGGATGAGGAGAAAAAAACTTGGGGATCAGGGTCCTTGGAAAAGTCAAAAACAAGTGGGCCAGTTGCTTCATTCATTCATCTAGCTAGCTATTACAGAGCTAGCTTTTAAAAATAGTAAAGTCAGCTTCCCTCAAAGTGGGAAGCTAATATACTAATGGTGGCACCCCAAGGCCAGCCCTGATTGGTTAATAACCCAGCACTATGTAAATCACTGCCTTTCAAGAGCCATCTACCTTGATATACTCTAAACAGCCAATCATGAAGGGGGACAGAACTCCTATTGACTTATAAATAATTAACAGCTCTCCCACCTTTGTCTTTTCTTTCTTCTCTCTCTATAGAGATCTCTGCTCCCTCACTAAGTGTTTGAGTAACTTCAAGGAGGGGGACACCTCTTTTGGTTAAAACATCAGCAACCCGATGTTCTTGTGAAACCCAGATAACCTTGTCCAGTTCTTTACTACTCAGCATTTCTCTGAGAATGTTATCATTCTCATAAATTAAAACACTGAAAAAAATCCCCAATGAGCGATATGTATTTACAGAATTTAATTAATAACCCAGCACTATGTAAATCACTACCATTCAAGTGCTAACTACCTTGATATACTCTAAACAGCCAATCATGAAGGGGGACACAACTCTAACTTATAAATAGTTAACACACACAGTATTATGAAATACCACAGCATTGGATACAGTGTAATTAATCACTGCTATGAAAGGTTTAGGTTATTCAGGTGTTCACACATTTATATGTATCTATGTAGCCAGATTTCTCCCAGCCCTAACCGCTCATAGTAGAAACTTTAAATGTTGTACACACTCCCCTCAATGAGTAGGGTTAAATGCTTTTTTTTTGTTTTTTGAAAATTCCCCTCCAAAATAGGCTTTCAGTGTGTGTGTGTGTGTGTGTGGGGGGTTCAATTTTCAATGTAAGCTTATGCTAAATTGGTCACTAGTTTGTGCCCACTTGTTTGATGTGTGACAATTCCTGTTCTTCCAAATAGAAGCTGTTCGGACTTTTAAGCAGTTAATGAGTCCCCTTTTTACAGAGTAAGGGTGATTGGAGTTAAAATTATTGATTGGAAATATTTCCAAAAGCTCAGGAAATTACTGTATTTCCTGGCATTGAAAGGTCATTGTATGTGGTTTGGTCGGACTATTTTCCTAGTCTTTGTTGTTTATTTTTCACAACGTTTTGGCCGTCTACTCTCCAGCCTTCCTAAGGTGTCTGTTCAACTAAACCACATACAATGACCCCATCTAACAAAATTCATCAAAAAAGATTCCAAAAGAAAAAAAAACAGTTATACTCACTTGGCTCGGAAATGTCCCGTAATCAAAGAGTTGAAAACTTGTTCTCCAATTGGCAAATCAAGTTCTTTCATGTATTCAAGAATTTGACTACAAGAAAATTATAAAAATCAATGTCCATCAAAACGGTGGTAGTTTTCAAAGTAATGATTTTTCTTTAACCCATAAGAACCCATTGTTGTAGCAATATGACCCCTATAGATAGATAGAATAGGTTTAAATGTGTATATTCAAAATCATGCGGTGTGTATATAAAATGTGTTTGTTAGGCCAGGAATTAGGATGAGGGCTATATTGACAAATGGTAAACAAAATGAATTGTTTTATTTGGTGGAAATTGAAAAGTAAGGAAAGTTATTAAAATGAAGGTTTGGTTTTGTTAAAACAATAAACAAAAAATTACAGACTGAATCCTGATTATGAAATGCTTGTAGAAAAACAAAAAGAATGTCGGCTGATCCAGTTATAGAATTTACTGACGCAAACAAAAATATAATGTAATGTTTTTATGTCATGAAAAGATCACCTGTTAAAAATGGGCATACTGATAAATAGGGGTGAAAACCCAAGGAGGAGGGAGAGAGACCAAAACTAGCTGACCAAGACTAGCTGTCCAAGGCTAAGACTTGTGTCTGCGGCCCCGTCGCCCCTTCCACAGTTCAGTCGAACTCAGCGTTTCTAGAGCTGCACAGCTTTTTGATATGAAGTGTAAAAATATGAGATGCATGCAACTTAGAGTTTAAAAGATCAGCAGTACTTTGTTTGTTCACATTGTTTGACAACTCAAAATTCAACAATATTCTGAATGAGAACGTTAACCTACAAAGAGTGTTGGCAGTAGATTTTGTAGTATCATGTATCTTACAGTGCAGTAAAACACACGAACGAAGAATGAACATCAAACGATATCCGACAAGTTCCAACTATTCACACCAATGCAACGCACAAAACGTTTGCGTATATGGAGTATCATTAAAACCCCAGTGTCACATACAATTTAATTGATCTGCAACTGATCTTAATAAGATCTCTTATATAATATTATATTTATCCTTGATTTTAACTCATGAAGTGTACTAAATGACATCTCATGAAGTGTACTAAATGACATCTCATGAAGTGTACTAAATGACATCTAATGAACACCCTGGTCCATCAAAACAGGTAGTTTTCAATGTAATGATTTTTCTTTAAACTGGATATTAGAAAACTAAACATGTGTTACAGGCCCCCGTTATAGCGTGGTTCGCAATATAAAGCGGGTGGATGTTGTACCCCAAAATCTCAATATAGCTAAATCTAGTCTCAAAATAGGTAATTTTTTACTGCGGCTCATTTGTAATATTGTGCATATGAGATACATGCAACTTACAGAGTTTAAATGAGAAATACAGTAACAGCTAACTTTGTCTGTCGACATTGTTTGACAACTCAAAATTCAACAATATTCTGGATGGGAGACGTAGATTTTGTAGTATCATGTATCTACAGATTCTCAGAGCGTCACTACAAGTATAAACGAATAAACAACGAACATAATATTTAAATCGGACTCTGTTTTTCTTAATGAACCAGTCGACTTTCATGTCAGTTCCTTTCAGCAAAAAGCCACGAACGAAGAATGAACTCCAAACGATATTTGACCAGTTCCAACTGCACAAATACAAAACAAAGCGAATACAGCAAATAAAACACTCGGCTACATAAGACACTCATTTAAATTCATCGATGTGGAGAGCTTCCTACTGCTGTACAAGACTCTGGTACGTCCCCATCTGGAGTTTGCTTCCTGCATATGGTCTTCTAACCATGCCATAGGAAGAGTTCAGAGGAGAGCCACCAAGATCGGGAAATATATCCTACACTGAAAGATTAAAACAACTTAATCTAGAGACCCTTGAATACAGAAGAAAACATGCTGACCTACTAGTCTATAGAATCCGGAACAACATACATAGAGTGGATACTGACGTTCATTGCTCAAAATGCCCTGATAAGAAAATGCTGACTTCATCTATCTGCAGTAAAACCAGAGGACACAGCAATAAACTACAAATTCAGACCTACACTGGTGTTAGAAAAAGAATTTCCTCTTGGCAAGAACGCATGGAACAGCCTAAGTGAAAAGACAGTCACATCCGAGAATAGCAATATATTTTTAAATAATCTTTGTTCGGATATCAGACTTAATAAATTTAACTACCATTTTTCTTATTAGTTTAAACCCAGCCCAATTACACTGAAGCTGGCTTAATGACGCAATTAACTGCTGTCAAAAAAAGCTTATTTCAAGTATATAAAAAGTATGAATGTTAGTAGATGTTTGTTAAAAATGCAGAAACTTACCTGGCCCCTGCAATATCACCCATTTCACAGTATTGAGATATCAGATTTTGGAAAGTAACCTATAAAAGAAAATGAAAAGGTCTGGTTAGTCACTCAATCTTTTGGCAGCATGTCAAATTGGCAGTGGGGGGGGGGGGGGTCAATGGATAAGTTACTTCTCTCACATTTTGTTGGGCAGTGATCACTAAAATGATCTGTCTCATTGCTAACAGTTATCCTAAGTGTATAACAACAAATCTGGTTGATGACTGCTATTGATACTATAAATGTGAGAGATACAGTAGGAATAGAGGGAAGAAAAGAAAGTTAGATGGTTTAATAAGAGAATAGGAATGAAGAAAAGAAAGTTAGATAGTTTAATATGAAGGGGAAGGGAGAAAACTTACTCTGTTTGGTTGAATTTGTTTCTTTTCCATCGTCTCCAGGAATGTACTCGGATTGAACAGATGTTTGTTTTGTAGATGGGTCCTCAACATGGCATTATAATGTGTCACTTCAAACTCAAGGCCTAAGGACAGGAAGAAAAGAGAGAAAGCAGTTTGAGTTGCAGAACAAAGTACAGGGTGTCTCAAAAGTAAATCCCAATTTTTCCCATAACAATTTTATAAGAGTTTTTGGGTGGTACAGAATTTTAAAATGCCTGTGATTAGCGAATATATATTAAATGGAAAGGACTACATTATATATATAATATTGGGTGTATGATACACTTATGCATCAATATCCTCATAGACCTGAGTTATGATCCGAAGAGAGCTCAATACAACGGTAGAGCAGATATTTGTGGGGATCAATTTTAATGGTTCATTACAAGCGGTACTGCTGGTTTCACATATAGATTTTAACGTGAAACCAGCAGTACCACTTGTAATGAACTATTAAAATTGATTCCCACACACATGACATATATATATATATATATATATGTCAAATCACCTAATGGTCCCATGGACACCATCTTAGGTTTTGATGAAATTTCACTAGGTGATACCTTTTCTAGAGAAAATTCAACCCTGAAAATTTCAGAAGTTATGACAAATTGAAATTTGCTTAAATTTACAGGTCGCAAACCACAAGCATGATTTGCCAAATTTGACACTTCATAACTATGCAAATTAAGCGATATGGTACCCCCGTAGTTTTTCACCCAACTAAGCCATTTCTGCCATCATTTTATCTATATTCTATGTGGTTTATGAGTTATGGGTCCTTCAAAATGGAGGGGGAAATGGCTTTTTAGCGGGAATTGCTAAATGTTTGGCCAGACATAGAAACTAAACTACGGGTGTTAAAATAAAGACCCACTGGATTATATTCAGTTGATATATTGCCTTGTGTAAAACATTGAAACAGAGTTAAAAAGCATTAAATACTTTTCTGATGATCAAAACATAGGACCATTACAGTAAAAACCCAACATTTTACATGTTTTACGAATGCATAAAAACTAACGTAGTCAGTTGAAAAAATGGTTCAAATTTTGCTGAATTATAGTTCAATCTAACCTCTTTCATTTCTAACAATTTGAAAGGTCCTACTCATATCTAACTTGGCTAAACTTACACACATTTCTAAAAACCTTTTTCAGAAGTATTCCAACTGAGTATAGAGTATCAATAAAATAAAGCATTAAATCTCACCAGGTGACATCTTTTATAGAGTTAAATCAACTCTATAAACTTCAGCTTGATTGAACAAACGGTTCAGAAGTTATGACACATTGAAATCTGCTTAAATGTACATGTTGCAAGCCGCAAACATGCTTTTGCCAAATTTGGCCCTTCATAACATATCTAACTGGAATTTGGTACCCCACTAGTTTCCCCACTCAAACAAGACATTTCTGGCTTTATTTTACCTATATTCTATGTGGTTTGGAAGTTATGAGTCCTTCAAAATAGGGGGGTGGGAAAGAAAGAAAAAAAGAAAAATTTTATTTTATTTTAGAGGGAGATCTGCTAATGTTTTGGCCAGCCACAGAAACTAAACTAAGGGTGTTAAAATAAAAGTTCCACTGGATTATTTTCATTTGATGTATTGCCTTGTGTAAGGTCCAGAGTTATGATTACTTGAAAATGGCTTCCCAGAAATACTGATGAAATTTGGAGCCCACTGCTTTATAACACTCATTACCTAGTTTTTCAAATTTCTCCCATGTTTGTTGCGCCAGTTCAACTCGTGCACTTGGGTGTTCATCAAATAACATTGTTCCCATGGCACGGAATGCGAGGAGAGCCTGAGAAGCATTCACTTGAGCTGAAAACAGAAAGAAAAATTTAAATACCATCTGGAATAAATAGCCTATAACACAAGCATTTATTCCCATTTAATGACAATGGAAAAAAATCAGAGATGCCTATATTTAGCTGAACTGAAAAAGGGTTTTTTTTTTTTTATATAAGAAGATAAAAATAAATACCACTTTTGTCGATCTCCTGGAGAAAAGCATTTAATTGACTACGTGACACTCGTCCAAATCTATGAATGTTGGTCTCCACAGTGATCATCTGACGGTTTACATATGCATTTGTGGGGGGTGAAACTTTTGTAACTTGTTCGGCAGCTTCAGCTTGGGTGCTCAGAGCCCTGAAAAGACAAAACAGAGAGAGTAAGGAGACTGAAGAAATCAAAGATAATAAAAAGGCAGCCTTAATTAAATTTTATAATTTCTAATGGAACAAGACTGTATTTTTAGCAGACAGAGAGAGAGAGAGACACACACACACAGAGACAAGCTGCAGAGTCCAACTCCACTCCTACTTCTATTCTGACTGAAGATGATTACTGTAAATATAATAGATAAATTGTCAGTTTAGCTCAGTTGGTAAGACAGCCACCTACCAATCACTGGGTTGTAATTTCAAATCACTGTAAATGTAAATAAACAGGGAAATGCTAATTTTATATATCGGTTTGGTTTAACTTGATGTGATAGACAAACAGTGACGAGCTTACTCCCCTGAATTAGGTGAGGATTGTTCTTGTTATGGAGGGAAAATAAAGTCAGCTCCAATGTACTGGAGTTTAACAAAAGAATATGTGACAGTTTGTGTTCACTTTGCACTAATGACCCTGGGAAAGGCATGAATCCATTTCTTCTATCTCCAGCTATGGATAAATAGTAGGGCAAACTTCAGCCTTGGTTGGCAACTGGTCTAGATGTATTCAATATGGAGATACGGAGGGAGAGAGAGCCACACATAGACAGACAGAACAGTGATTTGAAATTATGATCCAGTGATTGGTAGGCAGCTGTCTTACCAACTGAGCTAAACGGACAAATTATTTATTATATTTACAATACAGAAGTTACAGTAATCATCTTCAGTCAGAATAGAAGTAGGAGTGGAGTTTTACCCTGCGGCTTGTCTCTGTCACTCTTTGTATTCAAACTGCTTGCCGGTCCCAAGCATAGGAGAGGAGTTGGGCGTGGGGTTACCAACGCCACTCTATAAAACCTACTTGCTAGTGGAACCACAGCAGCATCAACCCAAAAGTGTGGTGTGGCCCTTATGCTCCACAAGGAGTCTCCAGGAATAAACAAACCATGTAAGGATGGCTTGGGTAGAAAGATTTAGGCTGAAGTTTTATCTGGTTTTCCTTGCAAATCAGGCACCAAAATTAAAATTGAAAAAATGTTCTCTCCCTTTATGACTAAATTTCTTTTTTTCCATTTCCAGCTAAAATGTTAAGTACACTTGAAAAATCATATGAAGGCTCCAAAATTATTATGATCTTGCTTCAATCATCCAAAGAACCATTAATGAGCCAACTCAAAACTATAGAAAATATCTTTACTAAAAATCTATTTAGGCATGTGGGGGATTTTTTAAAAAAAGAAGAAAAAAAAGAAGAAAAGTTTTCTCTAGACATAAGGAGTAAATGTTTGAATTTTCACCCCTTTAGCGCCAATGGTTCTGCCTGTACGCATGATGCATACATAGCCAGCCAGCCCAACTTGAAAACTGAAGAAACCCATGTTGTACGGTGAGTTTTCACCTAGTTATTACAATGACATTAGCATATGTGGTGGCATTTTGCAGTGTTTTATTAAAGGCGTTGAGTGTGCCAAGAACATATTTACCAGCCACTTGCTATGCAGACAATCCCCGGGTTATGAACGAGATCTGTTCCCAAGTCAGTCTTAATATACTTGAAATAGGCTTTTTTAAAACAGTTAATTGTGTCATTAAGCCAGCTTCGGTATATTTGGGCTGGGTTTAAACTAATAAGAAGAATGGTAGTTAAATTCGATATCAGAATAAGGATTATTTTTCTAAATATTGATATTCTCGGATATGTCTGTCTTTCAATTAGGCTGTTACATGTGTTTGCCACTCTTGCCAAGAGGAAATTTTTTTCTAATGCCAATGGAGATCTGAATTTGTAATTTATGGCAGTGTCCTCTGGTTTTACTGCAGATAGATGAAGTCAGCATTTTCTTATCAGGGCATTTTGAGCAATGAACATCAGTATCCACTCTATGTATGTTGTTCCGGATTCTATAGACCTAGTAGGTCAGCATGTTTTCTTCTGTATTCAAGGGTCTCTAGATTAAGTTGTTTTAATCTTTTAGTGTAGGATATATTTCCCAATCTCGGAATGATCTTGGTGGCTCTCCTCTGAACTCTCGCTATGGCATCTGAGTTGTACTTCTGGTTAGGAGACCATATGCAGGAAGCAAACTCCAGATGGGAACGTACCTGAGACTTGTACAGTAGTAGGAAGCTTTCCTCATCGATGAATTTAAATGAGTGTCTTATGTAGCTGAATGTTTTATTTGCTGTATTCACTTTGTTTTGTATATGCGCAGTGAAGTTAAGTTGAATTTGTAGGTAAGTCAGAACAGAGTTCTTATTTAGTGCCAGTTAGTCAAATGTGTGTCTTAGTATATATTTTACCTTTCTATACATATAAAACACTTAAGAAAGACTTCCAAATACACTAAAATGTATTAAACAAAATAATACAGTACATAATAATAATAACTAGGTGGACCTGTGGAAATTCCACAGGTGTTGAAAACTAAGATACCATCATTACTCTTGCAGACATCTAATTTGAATATAGGACAAATTGGATGCGGACAGTTTGGACCTGGACAACTCAGCCGCCAATATTTCAAACACGGACATTTCGGCTGCGTTTCATTTTTAAAGGTGAAAATGACTATCTAAACGGGATTTAAAACGAAATAGAATCAAAATATGTAAATCTAATGCAATTTACAATAATAAGTTAATTCATATTTGTTGTTTAGTGATTTATATATCTTCTTTCAACTTTTAATAGCTAGTTTTTGTTTCTCAAGTAATACTATTTAATTTTGTTTTATTTAAAATGTTTTCCATTTTCATAAAAAATACGGATACACAAAATAGATCAAATTTGATTGTAAAATAAAGTTGGTGCAGCACAAATGGTTTTCAGGGCGGAGAAATTAAATTGCTGCAATGTGATGAAAGTTTCCACAGAAAATGGTGTTAAAACAAATTTATACTAATATTTAAGCTTTCTGTTTATTTGTTGCAATCAACTATGTTCCCATGTGTTTGTTTTTGCCTATTTTGTGTAGCCGATTTCGTAGAAATTGTCTCATGGTTCATTTGATGTTATTTTTACCAAAAAGTCAGTTATCTACCGATTTAACAAAATCTTTTTTTTAATTAATTTTGATGTGAGCTGCCTCTGATTTTTCTCTGCTTCCAACATCGTTCTCTGTCAATAATCTGGATAATCAAGAATCACCCCCAACACAGCATGCTGCGAAAAGACAGCATTCATGTCCGCCAGCATTCAGGCGTGTTTTTTGAAAATTCAGACTTTTTTAGTGCTCACCACTCAACAAAAGGCGAGAGAAGTAATTTATTCATTGATCACCCCAACACAGCATGCCGTCAAAAAACGACCTTGTGGCGGTTTCTATATTGGAACTTTAGAATTTACAATTGGGACCACCATCGCTACATTATTGTGCCGAGTGAAGACAAAATAAATCAGCCGTTATAAGTCCACTACAGGACAAAGGCCTTTCCCATCTCCTATGACGTCCTATCTTGTACTAACCTCAGCCAAGTCTTACCGGCAAAATCTTCTATCTCGTCCCTACATCTTGTGCCTGGTCTCTTCCTACTTTGTTTACTGTCCCATGGGCATCAATCGGTTAGTCTTCCCCCCATCTATTGTCATGTCTTCTTGCTAGTGGCCAGCCCATCTCCATTTTTACTGCTTAATTAGTTGTATAATATCCTTCACTCTAGTCCTTTCTCTGATCCATGTTGATCTTTTTCTATCTCTTAAAGTTATCCCTAGCATTACTCTTTCCATGGCTCCCTGTGCTATTGTGAGTTGGTTTTCAGCTTGTTTGGTTAATTTCCATGTTTCGCATCCATAAATACGTAGTTTTAATTCAAAATAATTGACGTCACCCAGTGTAATAGAAAAATGAGACCTTTTTGAAACGAGTCAAATTTGGGTTCAATATTACTTAAACACCATTTTTTGTTTAGCTAATTAGAAAAAAAACAAAGGAGAAATCGAAAGAAACTTTCGTTTTTATAGCAGAACGAAACAATATAAACACAGATGTGTTGGGGGTGATCAATGAATAAGTTACTTCACTCACCTTTCAGCAAGGACACAAACTGAGAGATCAATTTAGCATAAACTTACATTACCAATTGAACCCCCACTAAAAACCTATTTGGGGGGGGATTTTCAAAAGACAAAAATAAAAAAAGGTTTTTCCTAGACATAATAAAGAGCAAATGTTGAAGGTTTCAGCCCTCTAGCGCCATTGGTGCGGCCTGTACGCATGATGCATACATAGGTTTCTTTCAATTTTCTGGCTGGCTATGTTGACATTTTTTAATATATGAAAATTTCTGGACGAAACGAAATGAAACCAACTCTGTAAACAGTAAAAAAAATAAATAGATAATAAAAACTATTATATATAAATCTGAAATTTGTTTCAGCAGTTGTATTTTATGTATTATTTTTGGCCATGTTTCGAAAAGGGAGACCATTACATTTTCGGTGATTGCCTACTTCTGCTAAGGAGGAACAAGCGCGTAAAAATCTTTTTTTCTTCTTTAGAAACTGGTTTCTTGTTTGCAAAGATTTTTTTTAATAATACAAAGACCAATCGCGTAAATTTTATTTTTTCTTCTATTTTTTAAAATAATTTTAATAATACAAAGACCTAATCAAAAAGAAACTACGTGATTACTTGTGTAAAGGTTTTGTTTTTGCTAAAGAAAAAAAAAGATTTTTATTAAAAACCCTTACATTAAGAAATGACCCCAACTAAGGTGAGTAAACATTGTAATTAAAATTCTTTGAGATTTTTACGCGATTGGTCTTTGTATTATCAAAAAACAATCTTTGCAAACAAGAAACCAGTTTCTAAAGAAAAAAGGAAGAAAAATTCTCCACACTACAGAAACCAGTTTCTAAAGCAGGAGATGTTTACGTGATTGGTCCTCCGTAGCAGAAATAGGCAATGGTTGAAATCACAATCTAGATGTGATTTAAAACGAAATAGAATCAAAATATATAAATCTAATGCACTTTACAGTAATAAGTTGATTGATGTACGTTGTTTAGTGTTTTATATATCCTTTTCAGCTTTTTATAGCTAGTTTTTGTTTATTTCCTCGAGTAATGTTATTTAATAACATCAAGTGAACCATGTGACGTGACGAATTCTACGGCTACACAAAAAGGCAAAAAAAAAGCAAGGAAACATAGTTGATTGCAACAAATAAACAGAAAGCTTAAATAAATTATCAAATGGTTCTTCGAACGATTGAACTCCTTGTAATTTGTGTTGTAAACACAATGCTTCGGTCGATCCATTCTTCGGCCTTCTTCAGGTGTAAAATCCGAGTGTGATGGGTTAAACAGAAGTTGTTTAAAGGGGGTAACCCTTATAGCACATGGCCCGGGTGTTTCTGTGTCTTTTCGGGTTTAGGTATGTTGAGAAGTGGAACCCACATCGTGTTCACAACACAAATAACAAGAAGGAGTTCAATCGTCCGAAGAACCATTTGAATATTAATGACCCTTCTCAAAACTATAGAAAATATCTAGTATACATTTGTTTTAACACCGTTTTCTGTGGAAACTTTCATCATATTGCAGCAATTTAATTTATTTCGTGCTGCACCAACTTTATTTTACAATCAACTCTTATCTATCTGTGCATCCGTATTTTTTTATGAAAATGGAAAATATTTTAATTAAATAAAAAAAT
>VCCN01000061.1:934917-959220 GCA_006491835.1 Architeuthis dux
TATTGTAAAGTGCATTAGACTTATATATTTTGATTCTATTTCTTTTTAAATCCGTCTGGCGGCTAGAGTTATTTTCGCTTTTAAAAACGAAACGGGGCCGAAATGTCCAGGTTTGAAATATTGTCGTCCGACTTGTCCAGGGCCGATTTGTCGTAGATTCACTTTTTTTTCTAATACGAATGTAAGCTTTCGACCCCAAAAGTTCAATCGAACCCCCTTGGTTGATCCCTTCGTTTGACCCCCAGAGGTCAATATCGTCCCCTATTTGGAGATCCCTAGTCCGAGTCGCCTGCTTTATTTTCTATTAACTAATTAAATTGTTTATCACAAATAAGTTTCTTAATTTAAGATTATTAAATGTTAATTTCTTTGCTTTTTACAGAAAAGAAAAACAGACATTTTTAAAAGGAACAAAAATTAATGTTTTTCCAGGGAATTAATGTCTCGTGCATTTTGTGCTCCCATTTTGAAATAAAATAGTTAAACAGAAAAACAATTAGAAAATAAAGCAGCCGACACTCCCAATAATAAGAGGTTAACTAGGAGATCTACAGGAGGGACCGCACATCTTGATTTCTTTTAAGGCAATGCATAGCCTATCTTAATTTACTTTCTGAAGGGACTGCACTTTAAAAAACAAATAATACGGAAATTTTCAAAAAGATCAACAAATGTTATCAAAGGGTTAAACTGTTGCATTGTGTTCCCATAAAAAAGGGGATGAGATGAGAGAATCATTATCAATTCAAAGGTTAAATCCGCATTTAGAAAACGAAACAAAGGGTCCAGAAATAGAAAGTTATCAAACAACCTTACAAAATTTAAAAACAAGGTTAAATGTTTATTTTTTTTAATGAACATTTTATTTTTTTTAAAAAGAATTCAATTCTCTGGAATGAAGTCAAATAAATTACGATCTAGATAATAATGAATGAAAAAAAAAAACATTTTTTTTCTTAGTCGATTAATACCAAAACAAATTTAGAAATTGATGTCATTATTAATTTAGAAATCAATAAATCAATGATCTATTGATTTTAAAAATTCATAAAAGAAAAAAAAAAGGGGGAAAAAATGAAAGTTTATTAAAAACTTACTAAAAATCAACTCAGAGTGATGTAAAAATTATCCAAAAAATTATTTTTTTTAATTGAATAATACCAAAACAACTTTAATTCATAAATTGATTCTATTAATATTTATGAAATCAATACATTCGATCAATAATTAATCGAATCTAAGAGTCATAAATGGTTTAAATTAAAAAGTCTATTAAAAACTTGATAAAAAAAGCCATGTGCCTTTTTCTTCTTTCCTTCCGTTTGGGGCGAAACATGGTTGTTATAATTTTAAATGAGAAGATTTTTCCATCTTACCTGAAAGCCAATTTCTTTGTAGGACCACATGTTTTCAACCCAAATGAATTAAATGTCGATTGTTGTCGGACAATTGAAATAAATGAAGGTAAAACCTTGCAAAAACGAGCAGCACGAACCAGAGCTGCCATGTTGGAACCAATGTCGACCTTTGGTGAAGGGCGACTGTCGGTCAAAAAGATGACGTAACTTTCCACGCCTTCGTTTCGTACTCGTTTTAAACTCGCAGTCAGACAGACAGTCAGTGTTGTTAGATTCAGCGCGTTTCTTGTTTTGGCAGTGCAAAAAAGCGCTAAATTAACGCGTTTACGCTTAAATATCTTGGCCATTTTAACCATTTATTGAGTATTTTTAGTGTCTTTTGTCCCATTTTTTGGCTATTTTTTGTAAAATTAAGCGCTTTTTGGCAGTCAAACTAGCGCGAAAATATTTTTTGAGTTTCAATTCATGTGCCTAAATTCCAATTTTATTTAAAATTTTTAATTTATTTTAAAAGCAACATCAATTAAGATGAAAGCAAATAGTATCAAAAAAATATTGTCAGCCACACGGCTGACAGTATTTTTTCGGAAAAAAAATGAAAAATTAGGGAGACATAATTATTAATTTTTTTGATACTATTTGCTTTCATCTTAATTGATGTTGCTTTTAAAATAAATTAAAAATTTTAAATAAAATTGGAATTTAGACACATAAATTGAAATTTACATTTTAATTTTGAAACTAAAAAAAAGATTATAGAGACATAGTTATTCATTTTTTTGCTACTATTTACTTTCATCTTAATTGATGTTGCTTTTAAAATAAATTAAAAATTTTTAATAAAATTGGAATATACATCTTCACACTTGCGCCTGGGGGCAATTGCCCCCGCCCTCCTCTTGCTATGCCACTGTTTCAGCCCCCTAATATGTGTTCCTTTTTTTTTTTCGAAAAATGCTCCAAAAAGCTAGCTTTAAGATTACAGAAAGATTAAATAAACCAATTATCTCCTTCAATTATTTTTTGTTAGTTCATAGGTGCATAATAGACCTATCCTCAGTCTCGATTTCAATTTGATAAAGCAAACCAAAAAACCTTGACTTCTAGTTGATTCCCAACGCATATGTTTGTTTTAGAAATACACGATTTATCTTTGACTAGAGTAATGTTGATTTCGTTGGGACTTGTCTATCTTGGTCTCATTTTCACAGACTCGGGAAAGGTTTATTTCCATAACCGAGTCTTATTTGAATAGGAATGGGTACTTGAATGGAGCAGGAAACATTAACCAGCGTGAATCGAGATGATGAAGATGAGTACCTATTAACTTCCTCTACTTGCAAATCAAAATTTACAACACTTCGTTGAATCAAAGTGTCTTTTTTTCTCAGTCAATATGATTCTGTCTAGGAGGTGTCCCGTTCCAGTTTTTGTTCTGGCGTTGGAGCATTTGATCTATCCAGTGACTGTTTGCACCGAACTGTGTCAGTGATTTTCCCAACCCCCTTTTTGTGCAGCATTTGACATGCTATCCAGTGACTGTTTGCATCAAACTGTGTAGGGCCCCCCCAATAATTTGCAAATGTGTGTTCCTTATTTTTTTTTAAAGTGCTGCAAAAAGCTAGCTTTAAGATTACAGAAAGAGTAAATAAACCAATAATCCCATTCAATTATTGATTGAAAAATATATTGATTTCTGGCAGATTTTGAAGCTCTATTTTCAAATTTTCCCTAAGCAGCCTTTTGTTCATAATTATCTTCATCAATAAGATATCTAAATATCATCATATATCCATTAATTAAAATAGTGCACTTTTTACAATAGGGGTGTTTTCCAGCGATCTAAAGGGTGTGGTCTAAAAAAGATTTTTCCGCTTTGCTCGCAGCACCCCCAATATGAATTTCGTTCCGATGACCCTGTTTGTAAAATACATAACATTTCTGTACCTTTTGTGATATACATTGTGTTTTAGGGATGAATAAATCTATACTAATATTTGAACCATCTGTTTGTTTGTTTGTTTGTTTGTTTGTTTGTTTATTTATTTGTCTGTACCTTTTTCACGCTAAAATTACAAAGAGCATTGACCTAATATTTGGCAGGAAGACTCACTAAACATCAACTTGTGACATGAGGTTGACCTCAGATATCATTCAAGGTCACCAGGGGTAATTTCTAGTTATTGGCTACAATCTTTCACCAAGTATGCTGAAATTAAGCATATGAGTACATCTTCTCATGGCATATATGGAACTGAAATTTTGCATAAGAGTAAATTGTTTCAAGGCAAAAGTCATAGGTAATGTGAAATTGACCTCCAGTGTCATTTGAAGTCACCAGAGGTCATTTCTAGTAGAATTTTCAAAGTTGTTGGCCACAATTTCTTTTTGCCTTGGAGGTCATTCAAAATCATCAGAGGTCATTTCTTGTCATTTCTAGCAAATCGTGTTTATTGCTGGTCTTAGGTTATTCATGTGTTCTGACATTTATATGTACCTATCTATCTATCTATGTATCCATAACCATTAAATTTTACATATCTGTTTACACCTGAAATTTTGGTGAGGATTCTTGTCCTTGTTCTTGTTGTTCTTTTTATAGTAGGAAAGTCAACTCCTGACTTTGTCTTGGAGTTTGACGATATTTATTTTCATTAAAAAAATGGAAACTTTTAACCCATTTAATACCACTTAATACTTCAGCCTCAATCATAGCTGGAGATTACTGAGTACTGTACTCAACTTGGGAGTCAATTTCTTAATTAATCACTGCTACCCACAACAGACCGGTTTAAACACTGTTAAACACTGTTAAGTATCATGAGTTATTCCCCTTAGGCAGAAGACTTCCGCTAGGGGGTGCTGCTTTACATTCTGGTCAACGAGCTGCCATTATTGCATTGTGTTCATTAGGAGAATAAAGAGTTTGGGAGGACACACGTGTTTGGTTGACTGCGGTCATTATTTGAATAAAAGGACCTGTAAGTACATAATCTTCTGTTTGCATTTTTAATCTGTTAATACCTGTCATTAAACCGAGCTTACACTATCTATGTATCGGGACTTCATCCAGCCCTTATCGTTCATAGTAGAAACTTAAAATTTTGCACAGATACTTCCCTTAATGAGTAGGGAAAATGTTTTTTTTTGTTTTTTGAAACCCCCCTCCCAAAAACAGGTTTTTAGTGGGGGTTCAATATACAATGTAAGTTTATGCTAAATTGGTCATTTGGTTTGTGTCCAGCAGCATTCATGCTTGTTTTTTTTTAATTTGGACATTTTAGTGCACAACAAATGGCGAGAGAAGTAACTTATTCATTGATCACCCCTTTTTCCAACTTTTTAATTGATCAGCCCCAACACAGCATATATGGGGGGAGGAGGGGGGATTCATAATTTTCCTTGGAATGCTTGTTTAGTTTTTTTTCTTTTTTTTTCAAAATTGAAATGTAAAGTCTTATATGATGGTAAATATGATATATAGATAACACAGAAAAATATTAGAAACTGTCAAGCAAAACTGTCAAAATGGGTTTCTTCAGTTTTCAAGTTGGTGTGGCTGGCTGGCTATGTATGTATCAAGCTTTCAGGCCACACCAATGAAGCTAGAGGGCTGAAAATCTCAACATTTACTCCTTATTATGTCTAGAAAAAACGGTTTGCTTTTGTTTTTTGAAAATTTATCTCTCTAAATAGGTTTTAGTGGGGGTTCAATTTACAATGTAAGTCTTTGCTAAATTGATCCCTTAGTTTATGTCCGCTTGTTTTTTGAAAATTCAGACTGTTTTTAATGATCACTGCCCAAACACGGCATGCTGCCAAAAGATTTTGGTCACCTCACAGTTTGTTCTATTTGTTGTATAGCCTCTTTTACATGTTCTGCCGACATGAGATGTCTCATCGTTGGGTTGCTCATTTGCGGGAGGGAAATCCTGAACTTGTTTATAAAAATATCCAGATATATTTTATTTCGTAAGATACATTCTGGACATGGAAGAACACTACTTGACTCAAAACATGATATCCTTTGTAGACAACAAGTCTGGCAAACCCTTGTATATTGTCACCTTACAATTCATCTTGGAACTTTTGACGATACCCAGTTCATCGAACCACATTTCGACTAGCCACACATCCACCACTCACCTTTTCCTATGAGAAGACAAACTATTTTCATCCTTTGTTCAGTTCCAGATTTGTTGCCTAAACAAATCTATGGCTGTTCCGAACTTCGATTATGTATGTATGCATTCATACATACACACACTCTCTGCCTTAACATCTTCAACAAATTAAGGACACTTACTAAGTAGTATATAAACTCTTTAAATGCATTCTTTCTTCTTCTTCACAACAGCTGAAAACTACTTTATTGTTATGTCCCCTGTAATAAATATACTTCTTATTATTGTTGCAAAGTATTTGTATTACTTATTCTCATTGCATTATTTACCATGTGCAAGCTATGCATTTTCATCACTTCTACTACTGCAGACACAGACAGAGAAAGATAGATCTCTCTTATGCGTATCGTTAACATTTACCCTTTCTACCTCTCTAGTATCAACAAGCTTACCACCAGCACATAAGCTTACTATCTGCTGTCAGACCCTTAAAGCTATAGGCACTATTTCTACCGCTGCTACTATTAGTTTACCGTTAGAGATTACTACGCTCTTATCATTGTTTGTGTTTATTCGTTAACTTTCAATGGAGTCAAATATATTTAATAATGGTTTTAATTCTATCAATAATAACTTCCATTTACAGTCCAGTAGAATTGGTAAGAATTTATACATGGACCTTGAACAAATTTGCATAAAAAAGAAACAGTATATAGATAGGATATAGGTTTAACTAAAACATATCAAAAGTTTGCATTTGTGTCAGCAAAGGACCTGGATGTGCTCGTGATGGCTCTTTTAAACCAAAAGCTTTCACAATACATTTGGGATACTGACGCTTCACTCTTGCCACATATCGGCTATTCTGGCAGATAAAAAGGAGAAGTGATGGTCGAACAGCGAGTTGCATTTGGGACTCATGCTCATGTTAATCCAGGTGACTGTCTAGGAGGTGTCCCGTTCCAGTTTTTGTTCCGGCGTTGGAGCATTTGATCTATCCAGTGACTGTTTGCACCAAACTGTGTCAGTGATTTTCCCAACCCCCTTTTTGTACAGCATTTGACGTGCTATTCAGTGACTGTTTGCATCGAACTGTGCAGGGCCGTCAGAGTCAGGGGCGGGGGTGTCTTCATAATTTGCTAATGTGTGTTCCTTATTTTTTTTTTTAAATGCTGCAAAAAGCTAGCTTTAAGATTACAGAAAGAGTAGATAAACCAATTATCCCTTTCAATTATTTTTTGCTAGTTCATAGGTACATAATAGACCTATCCCGAGTCTCGATTTTATATGTCAATATGATTAATAAAAGAAAAAGTCTGTGGATGACTTGAAAAATACATTGATTTCTGGCAGATTTTGAAGCTCTATTCTCAAAGCTTCCATAAGCAGCCTTTTGTTCATAATTATCTTCATCAATTAGATATCTGAATATCATCATATATCCATCAATTTAATAGTGCAGTTTTTACAATAGGGGTGTTTTCTAACGATCTAAAGGGCGTGGTCTAAAAGAACGTTTGCAGCCCCCCGCCCCCATATGAATTTCATTCCGACGGCTCTGCTGTGTGAGTGTTTTGCCACCCCCTCTTTGTGCAGCATTTGACGTACACCTTAAATCTACACATTTATAGTCTGCATTTATTTCCTCTTACAATACAGAGACTTGGTAAATTTATACCCAAAGTTTACATCTAGCCTACCAGTAAGTACCCACAGTAGAGCTGTTGTATAATCTCTTGGACCGTGGGCGGAAAATCCTGAACTTGGAGAAAAAGGAAGACTCAAAATTTGTTTATAAAAATATGAGGACATATTTTTATTTCATAAGAATACATTGTATTGGGCGGAGAAGGAAGAGTGGGAGAGAGGTAACAAGAACCGACAGCCTGTCCCCAACAGGGACACTGGTCTTGTGCCCTCCTCTTTGGTTGTCTCTGCATCTGAGTCTCTGTCCTGAGCTGGTGGCCCGTGTCTCTCTCTCCACGCTTGTTGTGTTCAACATCCTGTTTTCGCACACCCATGCATGTGTATTTTTCCTGAGGTAACCGGGGTCACTTCCACTTCCGCCCAGGTGTTGCCCCGGAAATGACCTCCAGTGGCACTATATCACAACAGAGCTGCACCTACAATATTCAAGTTCCATAATTCAGTTTTTGGCCAAGCTGTAGTCTTTGCCTTCTCTGGAATATCTGTATCAATAATAATAACAAGCCTGGCTGCTCCAGGGTCAAATTCTGCTCCTACTTCTACTTCTACTATAAATTTTGTATGTAAGACTTGTCAGTTTAGTGATCACTAGGTCGTGAGTTCAAATCACGGTTGGGGATTTTACATATTGGTTTACTCCCCTATTTTTGTTCAGGATTGTTCTTGTTCTGGTTCTTTTTTTGACGGTATATCAACCCATCTAGGGTTATTTATTGCCAAAAGTAAACTAGATGGGTGATCAAATTTCAAGAGTGAGATTAAAGAGTAGCAATTGTAATGTTTATATATATGTATGTTAAATCAATAAGTAATGTATGTATATGTTAAATCAATAAACATGCCAAAGCAAGCTTCCAGCAGCCCCCATTCCATTTCCGTGGAAACGGGGAAGGCTCAGTTCTACACAGGCAACAGCCTTGATCAACATGTATTTTTTGTTCCGTCTTCTTTTCTTAACACGATTAAACACGAACATGAATCAAAACATTCTAATATCACACAGCTAGAACAGAAAGAACAACAAAATGAACAAAGGCACTAAACACAACAAGAACGTTACAGCGATCAATAGGATGTTTTATGTTGCTATTGCAATATACAATAGAATTATAATTTGGAGTATAGATTTACTTCCCTCAGGAAAGATAAAATGTTAAGCAAGTATTTTGAGTTATTCCCCTTAGGCAGAGGAGTGTTATCCACTTCTTGTCGCTGTTAAGGAATGCTCGTTCAATTTATGTAAGTTTGACTTCTACCTAAATAGATGAATTTGATGTCGTCTTTAAAGAGATGTGACCAATTCCTGGATCAAGAAGAAATTACTTTATCTGAAGAAAGCATGAAAGACACTCTGTTGAAAAATATGATGTTTATTTTTAAAAAAATATTTAGTGGGACAAAAACAAAACAAAACATTTTTATTATTAAAACAATTATAGGCACACCCCAGTAAAAAAGAAAAGTGGGGAAGTGCTGTTAAGTAATTATTTTGAGTTATTCCCCTTAGGCAGAGGAGTGTTATCCACTTCCTGTAGGGGAGCGCTGTTTTACATTTAACGAGCAGCCATATTGTGTTGAGTAAGATCAGAGAACTCGGAAAGACATGCGTATGAATTGTTGACCACGGTCATTGCATGAAAATAAAGGATCTGTGAGTATATCTTCTGTTTGCATTTTTAATCTGTTAATATATCTGTCATTATACCAACCTTACATCATATATATTGACGTTATCAAATGTCCTTCAAATTGTTTGCATTTAAAAACGTTGTCTGGTAAGAGCCAAATCACCACATTCTATTAGGAAGTGTTTTACAGTGCAGTGAGTCTGTAGTGAGTCAAAACGGAGTTGTCTCCCGTGAGTGGAACTCTCTACACATGATAAGCTAGACCCAAACTGTAAGTAAGACACTTTATTTACACACACGCATACCTTATCATCATGAAAGACTTTTTAGCCAAAACATTTTATTTACATGATCGCAAACCTACACTAAAACAAATATACCGGAACAAAGGACTTTTACATATTTACACACATATACACGGACAATGGACTTTTACACACACACACACATAAATATTTGACTAAATTTACATGCTTGTTTGAATAAAGAAATGTTCGTCTCTTTCAAGGATTGTCTCTTTTGTTTTTATCATTCGTTGCCGTTCCTTTTTTCTACCCATGATCGTATTTAAATGGTGTTAATTTTAACCAAGTTTTGAAAAGCTTTACTATGGAGAAATCTCATGCATCAAGCCGGCATCTACAAAACCTTCCTCACAGAAGACCTGATTCTCATCAATAGATCCACAAAATCTTCTGGTTGCCGGCAAAACATCCTCCATAAGTCTGTCTGGCATTATTCTTGTTCTTGTTACATAGGAAAGTAAAGTCAACTCTGACTTTTCAGGCCCGTCGGAATGAAATTCATATTGGGGTGCTGTGAGCCCTTTAGATCGCTGGAAAACACCCCTATTGTAAAAAGAGCACTATTTAATTGATGGATATATGATGATATTTAGATATCTAATTGATAATGATAATTATGAATAAAAGGCTGCTTAAGGAATTTTTGAAAATAGAGCTTCAAAATCTGTAAGAAATCAATGTATTTTTCAAGTCATCCACAGACTTTTTCTTTTATTAATCATATTGACTGAAAAAGTTTTTTATATTCATTTACAGCAATTTCCATGCAATTCACTCGAACAAAGACACTTCGATTCAAAAATTAGAAAGGAATTGACCTGACCATAAAACGCAAAAATTGCTCTCTTCTTTAAATTGTTTCATAGCGAAGAAATATCTTATAGAATTGGTTGCTGGCAATACAGAGAATCTTTGCAACTTTAGAACAAATATATTCCAAATTATTAAAATTATTTAAATTGATTCTGTAATGGACACATACGTATTTTTGCACTCACAGACTCTGGTCAACAAGTGAAACCACTTGACACAAAATTTTCCTAAGAAAATCCAGGTTTTTACTCTGAGAAATAAAGTTATCTTGTTTGATGTTGCTTTTAGATAACCAACTTTTCATAACATGGAAAACCTGTACTTGACTCAAAACATTATACCCTTTGTAGACAACAAGTCTGGCAAACCCTTGTATTCTTGTCACTTTACATTTCACCTTGGAAATTTGACGTTAACCATTCTTTCGGATGGCCTCACACCTTCCACTCACCCATTACTATAAGAAGACAAGTACAATTTGATTCTTGGTCAATTCTCATTCTCTGTTAGTTGAATTCATGCCAGAATTGTCCAAGATCATAAGCGCTTTGTCAGTGTCACATACATCTACACTTTAATCATTACACACTTATACCAGAGGAACACTTTTTCCACTTTGGATCTTCTGACACCTTTCTGGAACATTTTTGTTATACTGAAAGAGAATTCTTTTGGGAACTTTACATTATGTAGAATTACTACGGATATATTCTTTCTTTAAAAAGCCATATTATATAGAATCTTCAATTGAATGTAGTCACTTATTTTTATTCATTAAACCCATATTCATTTTATAGTATAACAAAACTTCTTATCTTTTTTACACTCTGTAGATCACTTTCTTTCAGTTTTTATTAGCAAGGAAAAGGAAAGAACCAAACTGTGTTTTTGCCACGCACATCAAACTCAATCTTTTTTTCCCCCACCTGTTAGCTGATACTACAAGCAGTATCAACATACTCGTGCCATCATCATCATCATCACACTAACAGGTCTTAATGGGAAGATGTTTATTTGGCATCTACAATTTTATTTTGAATTTCTTAAAGAGTTTATGTGCGATTAGTTTGGGTATTTAATGGAGTCAAATCAAATATAATTTATCTAATTAACCTGAACTAATCAACATCATAACATATCAACTGCTTTGGCAATGGTGCATGTGTCACTCTGTATCTTGTCCAGGGCTTCAGGAGTTCCTCCACAGATCACGTCAGCATGAGATTTGATACCTTATTTCTTATTTCAAGATCTATGTTGTCTCTGTTTACTTCACAAATTTGAAGGAGAATTGGCCAGTTGTTAATATAAATCTTCAGACAGTCTGACATTCATACATACACACACACTCTCTTCCTTAACATCTTCAACAAACTAAGTATTTCACCACATAAACCACATGCTCTTTTGTGCTAGAAACTTCCAAATCGTGAGCCAGCAGATTCAAAATAGGTGCTGAACATCCATAAGTTAACACTTGCAATTCACTTTCTTCTAATAGTTTTCTTATCATGCTGACTGTTATGTCGCACCAACACTAAAGGGAGATAATTACCTAGAATTATCTCCCTTAGCTTTCTCTAGGCCATGATGGAAGTGAGTTTCAGTCATGTGCTGGCAAGCAGAAATAAAGAAGCACACACGTGGGAACTAAGGACCCGATCATTATTACCACGAGTGTGCTACTGTAAATATCTTTTTGTCTTCGTGTTCCTTTCTTTCCAGTCAAACCTGCTTTTGGTAGCAAGCTACAAATAGTAGTCACTCACAAGCTGAGGATTCCACACTGACATTAAATGCATTATCTGTCACCACAATACCAACAGCCAAAATCTTCTTCATTGAAGTCATTGCAATTTCCTGAAGCTATTCTGCAGTGTGGAGTTGAACATTTTTAGAACATTTAGTGATGTGTTTGGGAGTTATCGCCCAACAGGGGCATTCTTAGGGTGACTAGTATCATCACTCCCCAAAACCAAAATATCATCCACCCTTACTTTACAGAATGGAAGGTCTCTCAATTGTTGAAAAATACTGGTAGCACTGTGTATGCCAAATTGTAAACAAGTGGGTTGGTACAGGCCACAATGAGTATTAATAGTTCTTGCGTTTCCTCGTCTAACTCGAGTTGCTGATAAGTGTAAATAGAAACTCGATTATTAAATATATCTGACTCCATGTGAAAGAGTTAATGGTGAAAACAATAACAAAGATAAGAGTGTAGTGATCTCTAGCTATTAGTAGCAGCAATAGTAATAGTAGTAGCTATAGTGATAATAGCCTTTAATAGTCAGTCTGCCCGTAAGTAAAGCTAGCATGCTGATGATATTAGAGAAAGAAAGAGTAATGTTAACGATACGCATAAGAGAGATCTTTCTTTCTCTGTCTATGCCTGCAGTAGTAAAAGGAATGAAAATGCATAGGTTGCAATGTACATGGTAAATAATGAAATGACATGAATACTTTGCAACAATAATAAGTATATTTATTACAGAAGACATAACAATAAAGTAGTTCTCAGCTGTTGAGAAGAAGAAGAAAGAATGCATTTAAAGAGTTTGTATACTACTTAGTAAGTGTCCTTAATTTGTTAAAGATGTTAAAGAAGAGAGTGTGTGTGTATATATGAATGTGTACATACATAATCAGAGGTGAGAGGCACGTCTCTCTGGAAAGGGTGGATCTGTCATGGATTTGTCAAGCGACAAATTTTAACTGACCAAAGAATGAAGAATGGCTGTCTTCTTATAGTAAGAGGTGAGTGGAAGGTGAGAAGCTGTCAAAATATGGTCCATTGAACTGGGTATCATCAAAATCCCAAGATGAAATGTAAGTTGACAAGAATACAAGGGTTTACCAGACTTGTTAAATACTATAAGTGTGACAGACATGATAAGAAAGGAGAGGGGAGAAAAGCAGTTAGGTAATTTAATAAGAGGGTAGAACAAATTACGTTGTTTAATAAGACAGAAGGTAGAGAGAAAAAAGTTAGGTAGTTTAATAAGACGGTGGGAAAGGAGAGTGGAGAAAGGAAGGTTAGTTTAATAAGAGGGTACAAAGGGAGAGCTGAGAAAAGAGAGTTAGGTAGTTTAATAAGATAGTAGGATGGGAGAGTGGAGAAAAGAAAGTTAGGTAGTTTAAGAAGGGAGAGGGGCTGATGGCTGCTACTGCTACTATGTGTGACAGACATAGCTCTTATTATATACTAGCATATACCCATAAAAAATGATGGGTTTATTTATGTATGGATCAACAATAAGTAGCCAAAATCGATTTTATTAGGCAATATATTTTTATTAATTCAAGTATCCTAATTTTAAGTTTTTTGAAAGTCTCAACTTAAGAAAAGTCACCACTGACATTGTGTGATATGAAAAATAGTCATAGAAAGAAACTTATTTTATTAAAAATGAACTTTTTGGTTTGGCCATATTTAAAGTTTGAGCCATTTTGACTTCCTTTTGTTTGTGTGTGCTGGGAGTATTTGTATTTGGCCATTTTTGCAAGTTTTGGGCCAGAACTGCCTTTCCCCTCCCAATTGCTTCTTGATTGTATCGGCAAGATCAAAGGAAGTTGAAAAGAAAGAGAAAGCAGTTTGCGAGTTTTTGGCCAGAAAGTGCCTTTCCTCTCCTATCAATGTATCGGCTAGATGAAAGGAAAGAGAAAGCATTTGATATTGTTGCGTTTTAGACATGTCTGTCGGTGTATTTACTTCTTTGATATGGGAACGACTTGTCTCATTTTTCCACCCTTTAATTCTATTATACGTTGTATAAGCTATCACATTTGGACCAGTCCATTATGAGTTGTAGGATCTCAGCTAGCAGACACTACAGATAACCAAACAAACATACTCATTTGCATATTTGGTTTTTATATGTATAGATACTAGCTTACCAGTGCCGTCAAAAATGACATATATTGAATAATGAAATCAAATAATGGATAATTTTTATATCCGACAGAATATGATAATTATAAAGACATTAGTTGGGAACCTATATTTACTCGGTGCCAATGTGAATTACTGCTAAATGAGCGGCCTAAATTATAAATAAAGAAACACGCGCTGTGCGGGGATCGAACCGGTGTCCACCTTGGAAGCAACCTTATACGCAGGATCTGCTCTTCCCACTGAGCTAATGAAGTTAACTGCCTCCCATGAAAGTGGTATTTTTCATGGACGTGGGTTCGATCCTCGTACAGCGCTTGTTTCTTTATTTACATTTACGATTAAGGCTGCTGATTTAGCAGTTGTTCACACTGGCGCCGAGCAAATATAGGTTTCAAACTAATGTCTTTATAATTATCATATTGAATAATGAAATGAAATATATGAATATACGTTGCATTTTATATATGTAGATAATAGAGATTTACATTGCAGTGAGCTTGGAGAATATATTGATGCACATTGCATTTTATATACGTGGATAATAGAGATTTGCATTGCAGGGTGTTTGGAGAATATATGGATACACATTGCGTTTTATATATGTGGATAATAGAGATTTGCTGTTTTACATTCTGGTGAATGAGCAGCCATATTGTTATTAGGAGATCGGAGGAGACACACATGTGTATCGTTGGCCGCAGTCATTGTATGAATAAAGGATCTGTATGTCTTCTGTTTGCATTTTTAAATCTGTTAATATCTGTCATTATACCAACCATACACAAGTGATCGGTAGCCGACTGTATTACTGACTGATTATTGACAAATCTTAGATATTAATGAAAATTTATCATACAGATACTCATGGGCTTATTTTATTCTAATAAATAAATATAGAAAAAGATTTTTTTTTATAATCTTTTATTTATTATATATACAATACAAAACTTGCAGTAATCATCATGAACCTGCAGCAGCCAGGCTTGTTCTTTTTCTTCCATCTTTACTATTATTTCTTTTGCAGCCTAGTGGCTGAAATAGTTGCATTTTTCTATTTATGCATGTGTCACATGTACAGTCCTAACTGTTCATAATAGAAACTTGAAATCTTGCACACACTCCCCTCAATGTATAGGGAAAACAGATTTTTGTTTTTTTTAAATTCGGACTAGTGGCTGAAATAGTTGCGTTTTTCTATCTATGTATATGTCATGTGTGGAGTTTGACCCTGAAGCAGTCAGTCTTGTTATTTTTTGTTTTCATTACTTTTTATTATTCTTTAAGTTCAGCATTTTTACTATGTCAGAATGTAAAATTCTATTTTACTACGTCCTTAGAATGACAGAGTACAAACACACATTTCTAATTATTATATGTATGGATGTGTATGATGTTTTCATTATTTCGTACTGAACTGGTGAGGGTTAATGTTATTTATTAAACTTAGCTAAGTCTGGTACAAGGCTACTGACTGATGAGGGTTAGGTTTACAAACGTACTCTCAGATACCATGTACAGGTATACCTTGATTAGTGCAATTAATTCGTTCCATAATTTTCCGTACTGTTCAAAACTGCACTGTCATGGTCTTATTATAATTTAATGTGTTTTTGTTTCCAGCTTATACCTAGTTACATTAATTTGTACAGCAATAGCTTAACCGTACTATAACAAAACCTGCACTAATCAAAACCGCACTGTTTAATGTCTTATTATAATTTAATGTTTTTGTTTTCAGCTTATACTTAGTTACATTAATTTGTACAGCAATACCTTAACCGTACTACATCAAAACTGCACTGTTCAATGTCTTATTATAATTTAATGTGTTTTTTTTTCCAGCTTATACTTAGTTACATTAATTTGTAATACCATAATTGTACTACATCAAGACTTGCACTAATCAAAACTGCACTATTTAATGTCTTATTATAATTTAATGTGTTTTTGTTTCCAGCTTATACTTAGTTACATTAATTTGTACAGCAATACCTTAACCTTACTACATCAAAACCCACACTAATCAAGGTTTTATTATAATTTAATGTTTTTTTTCCAGCTTATACATCAATACCTTGAACAGCCCGGTTTTGGTAATACAGTTAAAGTATTGCTGTACAAATTAATGTAACTAAGCTAAAACAAATCTCATTAAATTATAATAAGACTTTGAACAGAATCTTTAAATATATTGTCAGAAGAAAGGAATCACACATCATCATCAGCCATTATAGGTCCACTGCTGGACAAAATCCTTTCCCATCTCCTTCCATGACGACCTAGATTGGGCTAACCTCTGCCACGTCTTACCGGCAAACTTTACTATCGCATCTTTTCATCTTGTATCTGGTCTTTTTCTACTGCGTTTACTGTCCCATGGGCACCAGTCGATTAGTCTTTCCCCCCCCATCTATTGTCATCTCTTCTTGCTAGGTAGCCAGCCCATCTCCATTTTTGCTGCTTAATTATTTGTATAATATCCTTCACTCTAGTCCTCTCTCTGATCCATGTTGATCTTTTTCTATCTCTTAGAGTTATTCCTAGCACTGCTCTTTCCATGGATCTCTGTGCTATTCTAAATTGATTTTCATCTCTTTTGTTAATTTCCATGTTTCACATCCGTAGGACATGGCTGGTATTATGCAACCGTTATATACTTTATGTTTTAAGCATGTTGGCAGGGTACTCTTCAAAATGTCTATATTCATACCGAATGCTTTCCAACCTATCGTTATGCGTTGTTTAATTTCGCTGTTATGGTCTTTCTCTAACTTTATTACCTGTCCTAGGTAGATGTATTCATCAACCTCTTCTAGCGCCTCTCTCCTCTATCTTTATAACCTTTGTGTGGACTTTATCATTGAACATTACCTTTGTCTTTGTTCTGTTCATCTTTAAACCTACTGTTTTACTTTCTCTAATTAGATCGGTTAACATGTTTTGTAATTCTTCGGATGCTTCCAATGTCATGGAATTGTCATCAGGGAATCTTAAGTGGCTTAAGGATTCTCCATCTATGTTTATTCCCATCCCCTCCCAGTTGGTACAAATTAATGTAACTAAGTATAAGCTGGAAACAAAAACACATTAAATTATAATAAGACCGTGAACAGTGCGGTTTTGATGTAGTACGGTTATGATATTGCTGTACAAATTAATGTAACTAAGTATAAGATGAAAAAAAAACACATTAAATTATAATAAGACCTTGAATAGTGCTGGTTTTTGGGAAAAACAAAAAAAAAACACATTAAATTATAATAAGACTTTTTTGGAAACAAATTAACCGTACTATTCACATTCTTAGTTACATTAATTTATACAGCAATACCATAACCGTACTATATCAAAACCCGCACTATTCAAGGTATTGCTGTACATTCCACATGACAATTCAAGTCCGGCCTTGTCGGCTGGGCCTAGAATACGCCGACTGCATCCCCTGCAGAGGGGTAAGACTCTCCCAAACAGGGGCCACCTGTTTTTGCACCAAAGTCGCAATATTCTAGTTATAAAAAACAAAACCTTTCACCAAAGTCGCAAGACTCTATTTAAAAATAAAATAACCTTTCACCAAATTCATGAGACTCTATTTTAAAATTTTTTAAACTGATTTCGGCATTAAATGACCCATCAAGGGTTGATATGCCGCTAAACAAATCAATCAACAATTCAAGTCTGATTTTGGCAGGTTATCAGAAAAGACCCTGTCCCAATAAGCGGTTTCCTCTGTAGTTCGTTATGTTAAATCAAAAAAGTTTAAATACCAACAATTACAAGGAGTAGACTACATTACATGATGGTAATAATAAAGAAAGTATCCGAATACTTCACATCCACTTATTAGGACAGAAAGTAAGGGTCCAATTTCAGCATTTTGTTACTCTGTAAATTGACACTTCCCAAAAATAAAAAATAAAATAATTATCCTTCTCAAAACTGACAAATTTCCGGAAGAAACAAAGATCTTATTGATTGAAAGCACAGAAAATTAACTTTATTAATTTTATAAAAAATTAGCCATTTGGAATTATCTGAATCTTAACCAAGGAAATGATTGTTAGAAATATTTAAACGTACAATAAGAATAAATCTTGGTTGCGCTTTGACAATTAAAATGCAAACGAAACACGCGATTACATGTTTGCCAGGAATTCTAAGCAGGGATGTTGTTATGTGGAGAATGCTGTGGTAGTGTGTATTATTGTGTGTGTGTGTGTTTGTGTATCTGTGTGTTTGTGTTTGTGTATCTGTGTGTGTGTGTTTGTGTTTGTGTATCTGTGTGTTTGTGTTTCTCTCTCAAGTCATGTGCACAGTGTAGAGGTTATGGGTAAATTCTTCAAATTCCATGTTACGTGTGGATCAGTAATTTCATTTTTTAATAAATTTGCTTAAAATATCTGATTAAAATGCTCCTAGTAATGAACTTTCCTTTTAGTTGATGAAAACAAAACCATTATTTGCAAAGTAGAATGTCTACTTTACTGTAGAACTTTAAGCATTGATATCTAGAAGTTCATGTGTTATTAAGACGTGTGTATGAGTCGGTAACAAAGAGATTCATAGCAAAGGGTAAAAAAAAGGCATTGTCAGAAATGTTTAGAAGAATGGAAATGCACAATAAGAGTAAATCATGATTGGTTTTACAATTAAAATGCAAATGAAAAACAGAATTAGATGTTTGTGAGGAAAGGAAGGAATGAATGGCTGTTGTTGTTATGAAGACATTGCTGTGATTATGTGTGTGTGATGTTTTTATTGTGTGTGATGTGTTTATTATGTGTGTGTGATGTGCACATATTTATTTTGTGTGTGGTCTAGGTATTTATTGTATGATGTGTGTGTGCATTATTGTGTGTACGTATTTATTGTGAGTGTGATGTGTGTATGTATATGTATTTATTGTGAGCGTATGTGTGATGTATTTATTGTGAGTGTGTGCACATATTTATTGTGTGTGTGTGTGCGCATTATTGTGAGTGTGATGTGTGTATATAATTATTGTGTATGTATATGTGTGAGTGTGATGTGTGTATTTGTGTGCATTATTTGGTGTATGTATTTTTTGTGTGTGATGTGTGTGCATAATGTGAGCATGTGCAGTGTGCCCCCCTTCTCTGCAAGTCATGTGCAGCACATTTTGTAGAGGTTGTTGTTATTTGTTCAATCAAGTGTACAGTTGTTCTGCCTCTTCTTCCTCCTAGCTGGAAATGGATGGATGACAAAGCCCATCAACATTCCATTGTGTCTTCTTTGCCACATTCCACTGGAACAAGAGGAAGAAGAACTAATAACCACCTCCCTTCTTCTTCTTCTTCTTGGAGAGCCGACCTGGTATTCGTGCTTCTGTCTCTTAGGTTCCTCTTCCACCACAAACTCAGCCAAAACAACAACAAAACAAAGGAAATGAAACAGAGCCCCGGATAAGATGTACAAATATAAGAAAGAAACGATTTCTTTAAAATATGGATGACCACACACTTTTGAAAAATATTCGACATCCTATATTAAAAATGTAAATTAAAATTTAAAAAATGTTCAATCTTTATTATTATTGGATGAAGTGTTGTAACAGACCACTTTTTATTAAATTTGACCATTTTTTTTACCTTCGTTCTAATTTTAGTTCTTTTTATACAACTTATTATTAGATGAAGTATTGTAACACACCTTTTTTTATTAAATTTGACTAGTTTTTTCCTGCATCCTAATTTTAGTTGCTTTTATACAACTTATTAATTCGGGCCACGGTTTCTATGGCAATGAATAACAGAGCAATAAAAAATATGTAAGAGGAAGCCTTTGGTGAGAATCGAACTCACACCCTCATTACTAGAGGGAGACTAGTTTATGCCTAGCTGCTTTTACCAATTGGCCACAAAGACTTTATGGATTAGCAGTAGCTGATTTTACACTTATAAACTAACTCCCTACAACCGACTCTGCACCATATTTATGTTGTTTTACATGAGACCTAGTAATCTTTTTTATAAATCAATCTTTATTATTATTGTATGAAGTATTGTAACACCACTTTTTATTAAATGTGGTAAAAAGTGGTGTGTTACAATACTTCGTCCAATAATAAGTTGCCTAAAAACAACTAAAATTAGGATGAAGGTAAAAACTAGTCAAATTTAATAAAGCTCACATTTTTGTCTAAAAAAGAAAACTCTTAAATACTAAACACAATGATTAAATAGACCCTGTCTAACAAAAATCCAGACAAGAAATAAGATAATAAAAAGTCAAACGAAGAAAGAAAGCAAGAATTGGTCAAAGGAGAAGAAAAAACAAACAAGAGCATACATTGACAGACAACAGCTGATCCTGGGTTTGTTGACTGTTTTATTGATGGAATATTAATAAAAATCATAATGATTCATTCAACCATATGTTCATTTTGGGGTTGTTGAAAAGAAGGAAAAATATTTGCAATATAAGTAAAAGATAAGACAATAAAAAAATTTAAAAAAAAGAGAAGGTCAGCTTCCCCATGAATATCACATCACATAAAGTGAAATCAAAAATCACCTTTTCTTTGTTCATCCAGGATATTTTTCAGGCTCAGCTACTTTTTCATTTGTAGATAGTGAATAATATTTATTCATCCCGTTTGTTGTTTTGTAGAAGAAATATATTAAAGAACATATTTTTGCCTGTGTTGTCAAATTTGAAATAATCCTCCCCCCCGGCTGCTAGTTGTTTTTAATTCTACAATTGTTTATTTATTTTTCTTGCAATGAAATTCAACTTATAAAAAGAAAGAAGATTCGTCCAATTGGCATATGATGAAAATGTTTCGATCGAAGAATTTCAGAAATAAATGCTTTTTTAGATGAAGTTATTCGTTTGCTTTTGGAAGACCGTAGAATGGATCGGCTGAAACGTTGTATGAACTATAACATTCATTTTTGGAATGTTGCAAAGAAAAAAAGTCAAATTACAGAATAAAAAAAGGGAAAAGAAAAGTAAAACAAATAGAGGCACTATCCTAGTTTTGTGGTCCAGATCGGAATGCGCCGTTAGTTCAAGATCAAAGTGTAGTATCGGTTCTTCTCACATCAACGCGACATTGTTTTTCGTGTGTAAATTATTGTTAGTTTTGTAAAATTCAAGAAGAAAACAATTAAAATACAATAATAACTTTTAAAATTGAAAATTGGAAGTTATGTTTCAATGACTTGAGAATAACAGATACTATACTACACTTTGATCTTGAACTAAAGGCCGCAGAAGGCGCATTTCCGATCTGGACCACGAAACAAGAGTAGTGCCAGGAAAGTAAAATATATAGAAATCACAATAACAATTATAGAAGAAATAAAGAGAGGAAACCCCTAAATAAAGACGAAAAACAGGCTAAAAAAAAAAGAATCCCTAGAAAAACCGGCATGGAAGTGCTGGAATTTTGAATGGAAATTGGGTTTGGTTTTTTTATGCACATATTATAAGAGAAATAATGTGTAATTTTTAAAAAAAAGAGACAAAATCCAATGTATATTGTGTTTAATATTTACTTTTAAATATTTGTTTTTAGGACAGAAGTGGGTGGATACATTTTTTTTTTACTAACAGGAAAAATAAGAATAATAAAAGCATAAAATAAAATTTAAAAAAACACTTTCTTCAGTTGAACTTGAATTCCATTAATTTTTTTTTGTCCCTGTGTAAAAAGCATACAAGAAGTTGATAGTAACAATGTTGCAGAGACTAAATATTGTATTATTTCTTCTCTTTATAGTGTCCAGATTTGTTTGTTTTTCTCTGTTTCGTCCTAAAAAATGCAGGATTGTTGGATGTTTTCGGCTTTTTCCCCCCTGAATGTTGCTTCTCTGCTTCGTCCCTTTTGCGGCCAGTGTTGCCACTATATATATTTTTTTTCTCAGTTTATATCTAGAATTGCCTCAAACTATATCTAGAATTATCTAGATTTTCATGCCATTTATCTAAAGAATTATCCAGATACTATTTATATTTTAATAATGTTAAAATAAATCTTAATAAAAAATTATAAATAAAACCAAGTTGTTTGCTAAATTTATGTAAACTAGAAAAATTCAAATAATTTTTTGTGTTAATTCAGAATGTTCAAAAAACATGAATTTTAAACACTTAAGAAATAAGTTCATTTATGCTTTTTGCTCATGATACAAATTGAATTAAAATTATACACAAAGGAGAATAAGATGAAATTAATCAAAAACATAAGTAATTTTGTCACAGGTGAATGAGATCTTGTAATAAAGACTTGAGGGGGGGGGAATGACACTGAAATAATTTTTGCTAATATTTACATCTTAATTGTTCAACAACAATTAAGATGAAGGTAAATGGTAGAAAAAATTATTAATAATGATTTACAATACTTCATCTAATGAAATAAATAAAAATAAAACAAAATTGGGACACAGAAATAGTTTATAAGAAATATTGATCTAGACACAACATGAAATCAGTGTTGCAAACTCAAAGAATATTTTCGCGCTAGTTTGACTGCCAAAAAGCGCTAAATCTTTTTGAAATAGCCAAAAATGGCCAAAAGACACCAAAAAGACACTAAAAACTGTTAAAAATAGCCAGAAGATGGCCAAAATGTTTTAAACACAAACGCGCTAATTTAGCGCTTTTTGCACTGCCAAAACAAGAAACGCGCTGAATCTAGCGCTAAATGCGCTAAATCGGCAACACTGCCTGAAATATCTAGACCTAGATATAAAACATCTAGTTCTAGGTGTATAACATCTAGATCTAGATATATAATATCTAAAGTGGCAACACTGTTTTGCGGCCTTGTTTGTCGTCATGGCGGCCGGCGGCTTCTGATTGGTCCATTGCCGGTCATGTGACCAAAAGGTCGTGTCTCTCTGTCCGTCGTCGTCGTCGTCGTCGTTCAATTCAGTTCCAGTTCAATATGGCTTCGTTTTGTGTTGCCTTTACTTGATTCGTTTGGATTTTAGGGGGAAAAAACTGTGCATTTTCTTGTCGGAATCAGTTTTAGGATGTCTGCACTTACGTACAGAATAACTAGGCTGAGCGCAAGAAAACAAAGGAGGACCAATCGTACCAAATCACGGACATCACAACGCAAAAGCTTGGGTAAGTAGACTTCAGTATGGTTTGGTTTTTATAATAATCATCGAAGTTTAAACCCGTTTCCACAATTATTTCGGCTTTATTTTATGCTTAGAAAGAGTCTAAACAGTTAAAAAGCTGATAAATTAGAAATAGAGATCGTAAAATAACGAAATGTGGTGTTATAAACTGTATAAATGTAGTAAATAGATGGATATATCTTATGTTTCAAACTGACAAAAATAAACTCAAACTGACAACGAACGCTTTGTAAACAGTGAAACGAAAATTTCATTTATTTCTTTTTCTTCTTATTTTATTTACAAAACAAAATAATTGGGCATTTTTTACTGAAATAAATACTTTATCTATTCATTTTCTACCCATTTAGTTAAATACACTGATCAGTTTGCTTTATTTTCTGGTAGAAACGGTAAAAATTCTGTTCTTTCTTTGCTAATAATACCGTATTTCATCCTGTATAATACGCATTTTAAACGCTAAAACATCCAAGCGCGTATTATCTATGGAAACATATTTGTATATTTAATTATAATTGTTGCAATCTATTTTTGCATTTTTTTTTTTTGTTTTGTTACTTTTTTTTCCCTTAAAAAAAACCGATAATTCAATTCATTTAAGGTATTTCACTATGTATAATCCGCATTTTTTTTCTCTAATTCAGAGCTAAAAAATCCAGGTGCATGTTATCTAAGGAAACAATTGTTATACATATTTGTATACTTAATTAAAAATTGTTGCAATCTATTTTTGCATGTTTTTTTCTTTATATAAAAAAACTGATAATTCAGTCCATTTACTGTCTTTCATCATGTATAATCCGCAATTTTCTGAATATTTTGAGCTAAAAAAAGTCCAGGTGCGTATTATCCATGGAAACAATTGTATACACAGGATAATGCATTTTTCTAATTCGAAATTGAAGCTCAATATTGGTGGGTGGGTGCGGATTATACATTGGGGTGGGGGGTACGGTAATCTAAAAGATCTGAAGAAAAAAGGGATTTAAAAAAAAAACGATTCTCCAACTGATTTTTTTATCTGTATAGTTTATAATAATATAAACTGTATATTTACTATATTTACAAAGTCTTTAAACTGACAAAAATAAATATACTTTATCCATTTTCTCTACCTATTTAGTATTTACCAAATAGTATTATGGATTTTTTGAAACGATTACTGATTCTTCAAAACGATTTTTGTTTTGTATTTTTTGATCTGATTGTGTCAGAAATAAAGTCCAAACATGTTAAATCAGGAATTCCTCAGACTGAACAATGAATAATAGACCAACAGAGACTTTAAATAAATCATGTAATTTATCCAGATAGGATTTCTTTTTCCTTTTTTTTTTTTTTTTTTTTTTTTTTTTTT
>VCCN01000061.1:982905-990405 GCA_006491835.1 Architeuthis dux
AACAAATAAATCCATTTGTACTAAAATATATATTTTTATAATTTGTCTATACATAACGTATAAAAATCCCATCATTTTTGACAGGTAATCTACTAGTTTACTATACACTACCAGGAGTTTTAAAAATAAATCTTTTTAACTTGTTCCTCCACTAAACCATAATCATTTTTTCATCTCATTCCACTTTTGAAATGTTGTTCATTTATCAACAGTTGGATGTACACGATTCTTTTCTTCCTTGATTGCAGGAGGGTCCTTTATAAAGACGTGTTTGAATACGAGAAACCCCTTTTACATCCTGATGCCAAAAGTTTCTACTTTGTATCGCCAGAAGAACAGGAAAACCAAAACTCTTGGAAAGAAAGTTTCCGACACTTAGTAAGTATATTTTCTATAGTTTTGCGAAGGGTCATTAATATTCAAATGGTTCTTCGGATGATTGAACTCCTTCTTATTTGTGTTGTAAACACAACATCTCAGCCGATCCATTCTTTGGCCTTCTTCAGGTGTAAAATTTGAGTGTAATGGGTTAAACAGAAGTTATGTTTAAAGGGGATAACCCTTATAGCACATGGCCCGGGTGTTTCTGTGTCTTTGTCTTACCTAAACCCGACAAAAGCAGCTAGATTATTATCAGAATAATGAAAATAAATAGCTAAAAGTGGCTAGAACTGATATCCGATATCTAAAAACAACAAAAAATATCTAAATTTAGATATAAAATATCCAAGTTGCTGAGTGGGGCCTTAAATCGGACAATTTTGGATGTCTGATTCTTAAAATTTTTAATCGAACATACAGAGCGAAAATCGGACATATCTGGCAACCCTGTCTAGAACGTATAAATGACTTTTAAATGTTTGAATTTTTTACATTTCTACCTTTTATATTGTATACTAATGACTTTCTTTCCCAAGCTTTGATGTTAAAGATGAGAAATTGGTTAATTTCATAAAACTTGGCCTTCTGTAATTTTCAAGATGGCCACCAAATCCTTAAAATGCTTATTACTCCTTAAATATTCATCCATAACAAGTTTTTCCAACAGTTTCTAGTAGTGTCAAGTGTTTTTCCATTCCAAATTTTTTGTTTTAACATATCTATGCTATCAATATGTTTCTAACAAGATATCGACCACTATTGTAGCATTTGTCTAAGATGTGACCGAATGTGTTTTTTGATCAAAATGGATATGTTGGATAATGCCAGTATTTCTTCTCGCCGATGAGTTTGTACATTTACGGGAGCAAAAATTATGTGGAGGGAAATAAAACAATTTGTCCATACCGGAGAAAAGGGCTCTCCCACGTGGTTGGATGGAAAGACGACAAAATTCATTATTTTCAATTGAAAATATGGATTCATTTTATTCCCGCTAATAGCTTCAATTCTGGGCCGGATCGTGGATCACCAAGGGGCATTGAATTCTGTTTCGGTTAAAGTTCTAATGACTCTGTTCCTGGTTGCTTTGCCATGGGTGACCAACTAGCGTGATGATAGTAGTTCAAATCAGATTTCCTCCTCCTCTCTCCTCCCTCACCCTGATAGGCTGAGGAGCCAAGCCCCCTAGCTTGTTTTACCTGTCGCTGCTGGGTGTCTGACTCTAAACTGCTGGCCGATTTGAAATCACAGCCACCCTTAAACCACTCTGGGTGGTTGAACGCATTTTCTTTGTTCTGACTTGGTTGGCCATTTGACCTATTTTCTAGCCCTGGAACATGATTTGGCATTTTCTGCTGTGCATATGACCAATAGGTGGCAGACATATATTGG
The DNA here is from genome assembly GCA_006491835.1 of Architeuthis dux. Lineage (NCBI taxonomy): Eukaryota > Metazoa > Mollusca > Cephalopoda > Oegopsida > Architeuthidae > Architeuthis > Architeuthis dux. The sequence continues at coordinate 984,679 of VCCN01000061.1, forward strand.
CATAATTATGAAGTAAAATACTGTGGCCGTTCTATTCAGATTTTTCCGTAATTTCAAAGTAAAAAGTGCAGGTTTTTTTGTAAAATGGTAAGAAAGTTGGGATGAAGTGTGGATCAAGCACCCCCAAATTGACAGAATTGAAACGGACACATTTTAATTTTAAACTTATCAAACAAGGTCCGAGCAATGTTAAAGCAGCGATCTTTCCTAAAAACACATTGTATTTGTTTAGCTTGGTAAGACCATTTTGAAGCTTAATTGTTTCAATGACGTCATCCGGTTTCGAGGCAAAATGTGTCCGTTTCAATTCTGTCACTTTGTGGGTGTTTGATCCTCACTTCATCCGAAAGTTGTACTAAAAATTCTAAAATCCAAGCTAGCTACCACCTGATGACATCATATGCAAATTAGATAATACTATGACCTTGATGAACCATTCTCCCTCTATAGCCCTTCAAAAATAAAAACTTTGTGCCCAAAGGTGCTTTGATATCAGGCAATCTTTTTGAACCAAGCACTCTAAAAGTGATTCATTCTTTGACTGCTCTCATTATTTTGTATTTAGACAAAACCCACACCCACAGGGTTAACTGAATGTTTTCTTTATCTTGCAGTACCATGGAATTCATGTCCGCCCGGGTTATTTACATTTCTATAATCCTAAAAGAAAACGTCTGAAGGGGAGAAGCATTTTGGTGAGTTCTTTTGTCTTTTATTTCCATCGTTTTTTGGTCACTGGGGCTGAAACAAAAGACTAGCAGAAGAAAAATAAATGGAGAATTGCCATTGGACGTAAATGGTTCGAAAACTGATATTGTTGCTATTTGCAAAAAGTATTTTAAAAAGACGACCAGGATTGTGGAATACCTTAACTCTTAACATCCTGTGATGCTGTTTTCTAGTTCTTTATTGGTTGATTGGTTGGAAATTTCAGTTAAATCAATGTGCAAGATGTGTGCCATTACCAAAATTTAGCATAAGCAATTTGGGAGGCCCATTTGGTCAGAATTCTCTGTTTACGAGGCACAACATCACTGCACACATAGAAAGCAGGAATTGCACTGTTGAAAAGCTTCATAGTTCAAGTCATTCTTTTATAAAGTAACCAGTTGATCCCCATGAAAAAGAAATTATGGATATATTTGAATTTCTATTAGATGATTTAAAAAAAACAAAAACTCCTGAACTTGTTTGAGTCCATTGTTTCAAATGGTGGGTAGGAGATATTTTTATCAGCAACATTTTTATCTTTAAGTGGAAGAGTCCATTGTTAAGAACAGGGAAACAGAAAAGTCATACTATTCAGGCGCAGATCCAATATAGTGGAGTCATTGATAGTCTTTAGATGTGTACCTGAAATAAGCTTTGGAGTAAAGTATCTGTAAAAAAACAAATACTTTTGATTCCCACTAATAAGACTGACTTATGTGATCAATTACAAATTTTAAAAGATTCATGCTAACTTTAACTCTTAACATCCTATTGAAAATTTACCAAGTCTATAACCCAGTCCTGTAATGATTGAGCAGAAAATGGCTAAAAATGGTTTGTTTATTCAAATGTTTATAGTGCCTTTACTTGTAGGCAGATTGTTGTGAAAATTGGCAGTATTGCAAGAAAGACTTGTTTCTTATTTATTTATTTTATTTATTTTTTTTTTGAATGCTACAAAAAACAAAGCTAAGTTTAAGATTACAGAAAATGTAAATAAATTATCCCCTTCAATTATTTTTTGCTGGTTTACAGGTGTATAATAGACCTATTCTACGTCCCATTTCAATTTGATAAAACAAAGGGAAAAAAACCTTGACCTCTAGTTATCTTTGATTCCCAATGCGCATGGTTGTTTTGGAAATACACGATTTATCTTTGACTTTTTAAAAATTTTGAATCGAAGTGTCTTTGCTCGAGTGAATTGCACAGAGAAAGTAAAACTAAAAGAAATTGCTGTAAATGAATATAAAAAACTCAGTTATAATTTTTCAGTCAATATGATTAATAAAAGAAAGTCTGTGGATGACTTGAAAAATACATTGATTTCTGGCAGATTTTCCAACGGCCCTGTAAATACATGAGAAATTTGTTGTATAGTCAGAAGTTGGATGAATGTCCTGAACCTGCCGGAAAAAAGAAGACTTGAAAGATGTTTGTAAAAATGTGAACATATTTTTATTTCTTAAGTTACATTTCGTCGGCCGGAAATTTGAAGAGTGGGAGAGAGATAAGGAGAACCGACAGTCCGTCCCCAACAGGGACACCGGTCTCGGGCCTTCTGGCGCGGCTTAGGCGGTCTGCCTCTCTGTTCCGAGTTTCTCTCTGTCTCTGAGCTTCTGTCAGGGTGTCCGAGACTTCCCAACAGGGGAACTCGGCCTTGTGCCTTCTGACCGCTGCTGCTTGTCTCTGAGCTTCATGGGGTTTCGAACGCCCACGCTGGTGTGTCATTTCCTGCTTTTGGACACCCACGCATATGCATCTTTCCTGAGGTCACCGGTGTCCCTTCTACTTCTGCACAGGTGTTGGCCTGGAAATGACCTTCCGTGGGAGTATATCATAACAAATTTATTGGCAAACAAGATGAGGACATTAGATCAATGTATAACAATAAGTTTATTGTTCCTGTTGATTCAATGTAGCTTGATATTGAGAAATAATTATCTAACATATTTTTAAAAATATTTCTTTGGTTGGTTGTGTTATTTCACAGAACTGTTTCTGAGTTATCGTAAATTGTTAATGTGTTTTGTTTTTTAATATTAAATTTTAGGTAAAGTTTTAAAAATTCCTCCAGTCTGAAAAGGTTGGCTTAGAGATTAGCAAAAGCAAGCTTTTAAACAGAACCTTTTTCGACATGGTGACCGGATTAACCCACCTTCAAATTACCAATGATCCAAAAGTCAATCCTGTTGAGAAATCATTTTTGAAAATTTGGACTTTTTAGTGATCACTGTCCACCACCACTGTTTAATTTATGAGGTAAAAAGAAGCATATATGTGGTGGTGATTCATAATTTCTGGGTTTTTAAAAAAAAATATTTTATTAAAATCTAGCTCTGGAACATCTTAGCACTATTAGCTAATTGTTTAACTCTTGAAGTCCTAAAGAGCATGAGGCTGTACGTAAACAAACTTGTCCGATAATCCTAAAATGCACAAGTCTTTCTTGCAATACTGCCAATTGTCACAACAATCTGCCCACAAGTAAAGACACCATAAACGTTTGAATAAACAAACCATTTTCTGCTCAATCATTACAGGACTCGGCTTTGGACTTAGAAAGTTTTCAACAGAATGTTAAGAGTTATTTAAGGGGTAATTAAGATGTCTGTCCAGAAAGTATCCAGCCATTTAATATCAACCAAAAAAATAGCTTACCTAGGGCAATGGTGCCTTATTCCCCCTTCAAAGTACTCCCCCTTAGGAGCATACATGCTCATCCCAGTGTCCCTTCCACTTTTCAAAACTGTCTGCAAAGTCCACTTTTTGGATCGTCATCAGCTGCCTCATTGCATTCTCCTTAATCACGTCCAGTCTGAAATCTCTTTGGGGGTGGAAAGCCAGAAGTCGCAGGGATCCAAGTTTCGCAAAAAAAAAAAACCTGCCCAAGATGTGAAGAAATGACTCACTTAGTCATTGTGAACGTGGCGATCACACAGTACAAACGGTCACTGAATGGTATCTCACTGCCGACTGAGTAACTCAATGGGAGAGTGTGTGTTCATGCATGTGCGCTAAGATCCCCCTCTGGTTGCCAAGTTACATCAAGGCTGGGCAACTGGTTCTAGAGATATTTATAATGGCTGGATACTTTCTGGACAGATCTTGTAAAATAGAAAAAGTAATTGTTGTATCAAGTAAATTTGACTTGTAAATCTTTTGTTTGTTTCAGTGTGTGGATACGATAGAGAAGGCCTTTTCTTATGTTGACCAAGTAAATCCGTTGATATTTCTCCATTCTGGCATTTACCAGGGAGAATACCTTGCTATTGAGAGCAATATATCTGTGATTGGAGCTGGTAAGTCATGTCTGTCTGTCTATCTGTTTGTCCCTTAACCCTTATAATATATCTGTGATTGGAGCTGGTCTGTCTGTTTGTCCCCTAGCCCTAACCTTTGCTATTGAGAACAATACATCTGTGATTGGTGCTGGTAAATATAAATATCTTTTTATAAATCTAAAGGCATATGGGAACTCTCTCATTAAGGGGGACCGAGGGCTTGATTTGCCCCAAATTTGGAACCCCTGCCTTGTACGCCTATGCTTGGCTTATTTGATGTTTTTGTTTTTTTTCTAAGTGAAAATTTTGTTCCTTTTATATCGAAACATTAGCAACTGAAACTGTATTCTGATTGGTAATCGGACAAATCGGCTGCCAGTTTTTATATATCTTTTTTCAACTTTTTATAGCTAGTTTTTGTTTATTTTCTCGAGTAATGTTATTTAATTTTTGTTTTGTTTAGCTATAAAAAGTTGAAAAAAGATATATAAAACAGAAACAACAAACATGAATTAACTTATTATTGTAAATTGCATTAAATTTATATATTTTGATTCTATTTCATTTTAAATCCTGTTTAGATAGTTATTTTCACTTTTAAAAAAACGAAACATGGCTGAAATGTCCGGGTTTCAAATATTGGAGGCTGACTTGTCCAAGGCCGATTTGTCCTAGATTCGTTCAGATTATGGTCCAATCTTTTAAAATGTTATTCTCTGCCAACTGTTATCTAATGGTGTTTTTATTCATCTTCAGCTCCTGGAAATGTGATAGATCATGTTATTATTGAACGCCAAGCAAAATCTACAGTGGTATTTTCTGAAGGTGCAAAAGAAGCATATATTGGATACATGACAATAAAAGTGAGTAAATTCTACAGGAATTTCATGTATATATCATCTCAAGTTATAGCATTAACTCTTAACACCCTGTTAAAAATTTTCTACGTCCATAGCCCAGTCCTTTAAGTGGAAAAGTCCATTATTACGAACAGAGAAACAGAAAAGTCATACTATTCAGGTGCAGATCCAATATAGTGGAGTCTTATATAGTCAAGAAAACTTAAGATTGATCTACTTAGCCTATCACGATTTGGACTTAAATCTAGCATCAAAATCAATTTTCACTAAATCCCACAATAAAATCTAATATATTCTTCATTGACAAACTCTGCCTTGCTCTTTTGTAGCCACTCTTTCCCACAATGTGACTTTGAAGAAAATTCAGACAAATATTTTCTAATTGAACAAATGAAAAACTAAGTATAATGCTCCTAGATCAGAATATTGCATGAGCATCCTCTCCCAAAATAAAATAAAAACAACAAATAAAGGGAGAAAGCATAACATTTGAACATTTAGTCTTTAGATGTGTACCTGAAATAAGCTTTGGAGTAAAGTATCTGAAAAAAAAAACATACTTATGTGATCAATTAAAAAATTTTAAAAGATTTGTGCTAACTTTAACTCTTAATGTCCTGTTGAAACTTTTCTAAGTCCATAGCCCAGTCCTGTAAGGATTGAGCAGAAAATGGCTAAAAATGGTTTGTTTATTCAAATGTTTATAGTGTCTTTACTTGTGGGCAGATTGTTGTGTAAATTTGGCAGTATTGCAGGAAAGACTTTGTTTTTAATGTGATGTAGTCATTTGTGCTAAGAATAATGTTATGTATGCATGGTTGTTGATTAATTATATAATAATAATTAATAAAACATGTGTGCTGAATAAAGAT
>VCCN01000061.1:1008493-1023491 GCA_006491835.1 Architeuthis dux
CTTCTTTCTCTCTCGATGTCAGATTTACAGAACTTGTCATAAGTATTTCAACAAACAGAAATTTTGCTTCTAATCGCTTCGTTTTGAGAGTTAAAAACAGGAACATTACACAAGAATCAAAGGCATGCATTTAGTCATGTTTTGTGGTTTTGAATGTTAAATTTTTGGAAAATATTTTTTTTTAATAGAATTAAATTGTTAAATGAAAAAAAAATTTTTTTTAAATTTCATTTAACAATTTAATTCTATTAAAACATTTAAAAAATGTATTTATTTATTTTTCCCTTAAAATCTTGTTCAGAATCAATCAAGGAGATTGAAAAGGAGAACTTACATTGCTATTTGGAAGATTTGCCAAACTAGTAAGCTGCTCTAAATCTTTAATGGCCCCTGCAATTTTAGGCAATAAAAATCAGATTTTGTGCTTAGTCAAATACTTATGAGCCGCACATTTTATATTAACAATAGTTTGTCTGTCTGTTCAAATACTTATGACATGTACTGTATATTAGAAATTCATTGATTAAGTGTGTGTGTGTGTGTGTGTGTGCGTGCGTGTACTTATATTGTATATTGTGTGTTGTCTGTAGGGATTCTTGAAGAAAATGACATCTTCCAGAACGCTCAAGCCGGAGTTCTAATCAGTACTCAAAGTCAACCGTCATTACGTCGAAATCGGATCTTTGATGGACTTGCGGCTGGTCTTGAAATAACAAACAACGCGACAGCCACCCTGGAGGAAAACAAGATATTTAATAATAAATTTGGTGGTCTCTGTCTTGCAAGCGGAGTCAAACCGATTTTGAAAGGTTCGTAATTTCATTATTTACTTAAGTACTTATGGTAGTAGTAATTTGACAATGTGGAAATGAAAGATTGAGAAAAAAACGTGTTAAATCTCAAAAAAACTTTATTAGCATTAAGATAAGACTTTATGCCGTTCGCCATTTTTGATCAGGCTTCGTCCGAAGTTTTTGCAATATAGAAAACTGGAGTGCAGCTTGTTAAATGCAGAGATCTTTGAAGTACTTATGTGGAAAGCTTTGGTTCATAATCCTGAAAGACAATGCCATAATCCCAAAATATCAGAATCCCTGATGGTTGAAATCCTGAAAATCACAACCCTGAAAATATAATTCAGGAAAAATAATTTTAATAAGTTCTCAAGATGTTTATTTTACAGTTTTAACTCGTTCCTCCCTGAAAACGACTCGAGACGTGATAAAAAAACAAAAACGCTTACTCCCTGAACCCGACTGCAGGCATGCTTGAAAAATTGCGTTCTTTCCCTGAACCCGACTACAGGCGTGCTATATAGCATTTGTTAAATCGGCTCTGATTCCTAGACCAGCTACACGATCACCTGATACTGCTAAGCAGTTTATAGATAATAATTTATTAAATATTATTGAAAATAAACATTTTTAAATATGGTTAAAAAAAACAAAAACATTTAAATGATACGCAAATTTAAATCATGCCAATCAATCGATAATAATACCTTTTTCAATTAACTTTTTGCTGGTTTTATTTCACTGGACTTAGAAGTGATACATTGGGAATAATCACTGAAAATTTAGTAAATGTACATTTAATATTAAGAGATATAGCAATTTAATTACTGCCCATTGTTTTCTATTTGGTCAACAACAGGCTGTTAGATTAGTTTCAGGGAACAAGGCACATTTTTAGACGGGAGTCAGGCAGGCAGGGAACTTATCAAATTTGTCTCTTAAGGAGGAAAGAGTTAAAAAGGGATTTATTTGAGAAACTTATAAAAACAAATTTACTTAAAAAATCAAAACACAAACCCTAACCATAACTCTATTGTATTCCATTGTGTTGTAGGGAATACAATGAGAAAGAATCGCATAGAAAAAACAGTCCAAAACCTTCAATACACTACCAAGCAAGGAATAATATCTATAAACGACCAAAGCACTTACTTCTCTTATTTAGCCTTTATTCGATGGGAATTACGTTTTTTATTTTGACTTTCGGGATTTTAGCATTTTAGGGATTCTGATCTTCACGATTTTAACAATCAGGATTGTGTCTTTTGAGATTATGATCGACACTATTGACATTTGTTAAATATAATGATTTTAATTTTAAAATAAGTTTTTATAATATGATAATTTATAATCTTATCACTTTATATAAATTGGAAGCATTAAATATGTAAATATTTCTCCATCTGTATTTTATTTTGAATGATTTCAAAATACTCTTTAAATTCTAGAAAGTAATGTGATGTTCTCTGTATTCATTCCTTTTTCGTTTTTCAGATAACATCATCACAGGCAATCACAATATGGTGGAAAAAACTGTGGATTCTGGTCAATGTCTCTATAAAATTTCTAGCTACACCAGTTTTCCTATGCACGATTTCTACAGGTAGGCAGCTTGAAATATTTTATTTTTTATTTTTTAACAGCTAAAGTTATGGTGTACAAAAGGACATAATGATGCTAGGGAAAGACAATGTGGCGACTCAGAATAATTTGCAAGAAATTTATTTAATACCTTAACATGTTTCGACTCAAGACAGTTTTACCACCAACTCACTACTAAAAACCGTCATTCAAATGGAAACCTCGGTCCATGCAGACATGACAATTCGCTTTCTCTGATTTTCCTTTTGAAAACAACTTAGAATAATTTGTAAGAAATTTATTTGAGTCCCTAGTATCATCTAAAGTTATGTATGTATTCTTATAACTTGAAAACTATGCATCCAAAACAAAAAGTAAAACTATAATCGAATCCAGCATGTCTTGATCTACATACAGTAAACATTTTAGGTCGAAGGATTTTTATTTTTTAATTTTATTTTTTTAAGGTATTAGATATAGTTATTGTGTATTGTCAATTTAGGGTGAAAATTAATTTATTTAAAGGGGAACAACTCATTACTTCTACAATTATCTCCCTTGCACTTTTAGTTAAATTTATTCAATTCACAAAGAATTCCATTTCTTAAAAAATTCCATTTCTCTCATTCGAAGAGTTCCACTGTGTTTCAGAGCGGTTCATGAATTTGAGAGTTAATGATTGGTTTTACTCATCATTTTTCTTAATAATCACTTAGATGAGAAAAGGCTTCCATTTCTCACTGATCGTGTTTGTCCTGCAATGCATTTGTCATGTTAAAGAATTTTAGGACTTTGGTCGTTAGAATTTTAATTTAATTTTACTCCTGTTTGTCTACACAATATCTCCAAAAGTTCTCAGTGAATTTCAATGACATTTTGTGGAATGGTGGGTCATTAAGTAAATTAGTAATGAAAAGATTTTACATGCAATCAAAACATTAGGGTTCCCCCTCCACTCCTGCAAACAATTTAAAATATTTATTATTTTGTTACCATTTTATTATGGACATCTGTTTCAAATACTCAGACATAAAAAAAATTCAAATTTGTTAAGATTGTTTTTACGGCTGTATTTAATTATTTAATACCATATATGCCAGTAAATAAGAGACTTTAAATTTAATTCATGCAAATATTACACTGTCCAATGCACTGGTATTATGGCTAGGGGGCCAACTACCAAAGTTTTTATATGGACAGTTATGGGGCTTGGATGAGTTACAGTTAGTGGGAGTCCTCCAAATACCCCTGTAATCCATACGTCTATAAGATTACCCAACAACGCTTCTATTTTTTTTTTTTTTTTTTTTTTTTTTTTTTTTGAAGCCATTTAATCTCATTAAGAGCTTAATGGAAAACATTTTGTAATAATTACAGACTCCTTATCTTGTCTAATAGCCTTTACATTTTCGATATGCTAGAAGCCTATCAAGACTTAATAAAATCACAGAAATCAGTTGTTTTGGCTTGGATACGGGGTAATGAAAAAGCAGATACATTAGCAAAAAAACTCTTAACATGTCAATAATCAATATCAAAATCCCCGCACAGATTTCAAAAAAAAAAATCAATGACCACATAAAAAGAAAATGGCAAGCAATATGGGACATATGGGAAATAAACTATATGAGCAAGATCTTACTTACTATAGTCATGCATATAAGTTAGTTACTTGTGGTCAAATCTAAAAAAGTAAAATTTGCTTAAAAAATTCTATGTAACTGGCATAGAAATGATCGACTGTATGTTGAAAATGGCTTGACAAGTTGAAATATTCAAATGGTTCTTTGGATGATTGAACTCCTTGTTATTTGTGTTGTAAACACATTTTGCCTGATCCATTCTTCGGCCTTCTTGAGGTATAAAATCCGAGTGTGATGGGTTAAACAGAAGTTATGTTAAAGGGGGTAACCCTTATAGCACATGGCCCGTTGGAAGCATAGAAAAATCAAAGAGGCAGCTCACATCATGTGACTAAATGCATTAGCCAGACAAGTGTGGATTTCAACCCGATGTGGCTTCAAACTTCTCAACTTTTACATTACCTGTTTTTCCATTGATTAAAGCCAGGTGAGTTGCAAAATTAATTGTCTTTGTTGAAGCCTTCATCTCTCATTCTGTTGATGTATTCACAAACTAATTCAACAGGCTACAAGAATAAATAGCAACACAACAAAATCTTTTATTATTTTCCTTATTTGGATGATATTCCTATCAAGCACCCCAAAGTTTGGCAAATCGAAAAGGATGGATTTTTCCGTGACACTGACACGTCAGTGTTACCAAGATAAACAAAGTCCGCGTGTTGATACCAAAGAAAATACTAGCCTGAACCGGTGTCGCTAGTCTGTCTCTGAAATGTTCGCAGTTACTTACATTCGATAAAAAATAAGTTGTTTATAGGTTGTTTTTTTGTTTTTTTTGCTAAGATACTTTCTTCTAAAAAAATTAAACTATTTTTTGTGCTTTTAATCTAACTATTCTTTGTCTTGTTTTGTTTTTTAAAACTAACAAACTTTCAAAGTCCCTCAGAAATGTTCGAAGTTACTTACATTCGATAAAAAATAGATTGTTTATAGGTTTTTTTTTGTTTTTTGTAATTTGTAAGTCAAACTAGCGACACCAGTTCAGGCTAGTATTTTCTTCAATATCAACACGCGGACTTTGTTTATCTTGGTAACACTGCTGACGTTTCAGTGACATCACTGGTGTCAAGGAAAAATCTATCCTTTTCGATTTGCCAAACTTTGGGGGGCTTGTTGGGAATATCATCCCCTTATTTTAACTTTCCTCCCTAAGAGACAAATTTGTTTTTAGTTAAATTTGAATGTTGCAAAATTCACTATTTTTATTTCAGTTCTAAACTTCGTTTCTTCTTTTGCAGATGTCGGACATGCAACACGACAGATCGTAACGCGATTTGCGTGAACTGTATAAAGAACTGTCATGCCGGGCATGAGGTGGAGTTCATTCGCCACGACCGCTTTTTCTGTGATTGTGGGGCGGGGACCCTGAACAATCAGTGTAAATTACAGGGCGAGCCGACGCAGGATACAGACACGCTGTATGACTCTGCAGCCCCGATGGAATCTCACACATTAAGAGTCAACTAAAAATGCATTTCCCAAACTGGCCAGTGTCCTCCTCCTCTGTATCTTCTCGACTAGAAAAGCCAAAATCGTACAGTTTTGTGAAAATGCTAAGAGGAAAGATAGCGACAACACAAAAAATATCAATACTTGTAAAAAAAAAACAAAAAACTCTTCCAGATCTTTCTGTGGTGCTTTTTTCTAATTCTCACTATTTTATGAAATACTCTCGACATATACATTGTTATTTTTATTTCACTCTGAGAAAGAAATTCCATGGTGAGGGAAAAAAAAAATCTGCCTAAAATGTGTTTTCAGCCAGAAAAGGAAATTTTCTTTTTCTTTCCTCCCTGCCAAAGAAAAAAAAAGTTTTTTGGTCTTTTCCAAGCATTCAAGATAATAACAACTTTAACCTTTAGCACTCTTTTTTTTTTCTTTTTTTTTTTTTCCCCCCTCTCTCCAAGGGCACCAAGATTTTGTGCACTTAGTAATTTTGAAAATCTGTAACTTGGGTGTTCTGTTTGTGTCCGACTGAAATCAACATGACAGCACAACTGAGAAATTTCAAACACGCTATCTTTTGGCAATTGGAGTTGCCTGCAATGTCAAGACAAACTTTTTTGCTCGGCGAGGCTGCTAAAGGTTAATTCTTTGCTATTTCTGTGCAAGTTGGTGGATTTGATAGCCAGGCCCCTTCTGCTGATATCTAAATAACCTCCTGGTTATTACTGCTACATCTATAATGATGGATTATCTACCACCCCCTTCTGGGAACCTAGGCTGAGCGTTAATAATTGTACACATTTCTTTTTTGCTCTTGGGGCCCACCCCCTCCTTCCGGGCCCCTAGGCTTAAGCCTACTCAGCCCAATGGTTAATCCGCCACTGCATCTACTACTACTGCTGCTGCTATTTACCTCCTCCTCTGTTAGGGTTGAGTGTTTCTATTTATTCTCTGGCCTTCCCTCTTTACACCATCACTTATTTTTTCACCGTTCACTTTTCTCGTTTTTTCATCTTCGTCACTGCGGCCATCGTCGTTTGCCATTATCGAACACCTTTCAAGTGGTAGGAGTATGTTGAAAAGCAAAACTAGACGATCCCCATCCCCTGGTATTTCCACTCTGACCATCACTACAACACTGCTGCCGTCACTTGTAATCACGATCTTGGAATCTCTTGTGTTTTAGAGCATGTGGGGTGGGGGGGATTGGCACTTTTCTCGTTCAGCAAAATCCACGGCACATAATCGTCAACCATCACTGTTGTTGTTGTTGTTGTTACTGCTGCACTCAAAACGATTATTTACTTTTTAATACAATTTTATTTCTTTATAAGAGAGGAAGCATTATAAATCATTATTTTTAAATTCCCGTTGGGGATGTGGGTTCAATTCCCACCTAAGATCTGTTCTTTATTTCTGATGAACGCTGTTTACTCATTACTGAAGGGAAATCGGCCACTATAGGGCACCCCTAAAAATATTTTGGTTATCAAAAGAACCTTTTTGTATGTTTAAACTAGACCTAATTATAAGATATTTTCAGTTGAAAGTTTTCTGAAATTTGTTTATGGGGGCAAAACCCCCTCTGATGAAGTGATCATATATGGTGCCTCACCCAAAAAGTGGCCAAAAATAGAAAATATTAAAAAAATTAAAGTAGAAAGTTAAATAAAACATAGAATTAAAGAATAACATAGAATATAGTGAATAGATACCAAAAACTTGATATTAACAAAACCAAAAAAAACACATTTAAAATTGTATTGTGCGTGCCAAAAAGAGGCTAATTTAATGATGTGGTATGCCTCAAAACAGTTTCTGTCTTTGTTCAAGCACAATTGTACTTTGCAAAGCTTGCAGACCACATTGGTGTGGATTATGTTGTCTTTGTGGCTGACAGAACCTCAGGTGATCATATATAGTCACTTGCCCCATAAAGGGTTAAGATGAAGGTAAAACGTCGAAATTTAATAATGATTTGTAATACTTCATCTAATAAAAATAAAATGTAGCAAAATTGTTATCTAGTGAAAACACTAGATTTTAGAAAAAAGTCATCATAAAATAATTCTATGTAAGCAATGACTAATTTACTTAATAATTTTAATGTTAGTGAAAAAAAAATAAGTATGTTGGAGTTGTCTAGGTTAACTTGTAGCCAAATCTCTGCAAACTTTCACTAACCCTCAATTAGAAACTGTCAACAGTTTTCAAGTTGATTTGGCTGTGTATGTATCACAGGCCACACCAATGGAGCTAGTGGGCTAAAAATCTTAGCAAAATTTTTATTAAATTTTTTGACTACTTTTTACTTTCATCTAAATTTATTGGTTGCTTTTTATTGCAACTTTTGCTCAGGCCGATTACCCTTCAGCATTATTTATTTATAAAAGAGGAAGCATTATAAATCATTATTTTAAAATTTCTGTGGGGTATGTGGGTTCAAATCTTGCCTAAGATTTGTTCTTTATTTTCGATCAACCTTATTTACTCATTACCGAAGGGAAATTGGCCTGAATAGAAGTTGCGATAAAAGTAACTGATGAATTAAGATGAAGGTAAAAAGTAGTCATGACAATTGTTGTTATTTATCAACGACGGATAGATTTTTATTTATAAATCACTAGTTTCCCTGTGCTATCAAAAATGAAATGTATGGATACACATTGCATTTTATATATGTGGATAATAGAGATTTGCATTGCAGTGAGCTTGGAGAATATATGGATACACATTGCATTATATATACGTGGATAATAGAGATTTGCATTGCAGTAAGCTTGGAGATTAGCGTTCTTTTGACCGCAAACAGATTTTTAAAAATTCTTTGTTTTTGCTTTTATATTTTTATTATTTTTAAATTCAGCATTTTTACTATGTCATCAGAACATGAAATTCTATTTTACTACGTCAGTTGCGTCCCTTAGCAGGACAAATAAATAAATGTAGAATAACCATCTTATATTCTACATGTTCTGCCAATATGAGAGACGTCTCGTCGTTGGGTTTTATATTATGGGAGCGAAAATTATGTGGAGGGAAATAAAACATTTTGTTCATACCAGAGAAAAGGCTCTCCCACGTAGTTGGATGGAAAGACGACAAAATTCATTATTTTCAATTGAAAATATGGGTTTGTTTTATTCCCATTGATAGCTTCGATTCCAGGCCGGTTTGCAGATCACCTGGGGTATTGAATTCTGCTTCGGCTAAAATTCTAAACGAGTTGTTAAAATCTGTTCCTAATTGCTTTGCCATGTGTGATCAACTAGTGTGATGATAGTAGTACAAATCAGATTTCTTCCTCCTTCTCACCCCTAACAGGCTGAAGAGCCAAGCTCCCTAGCTGGGTGTCGGACCCAACTGACACTAAACTGCCAGTCGATTTGAAATCCCGGCCACCCTTAAACCACTCTGGTTGGTTGGTTGAACACATTTTCTTTGTTCTGACTTTGTCAGCCATTTAACCTATTTTCTAGCCCCGGGAATATGATATGGCATTTTGGTCATGTACCAATCTATCTTCCCCAAAAACATGCAAACACACACAACCAGTGTATTTCATTACATAAATACACATAGTGTATTAATTATTATAATAGCCAGATTACTTTTGCATGTGAGACTACATTTTTAATTTTAAAACCACGTTAAAATCTCTATCTTTTATAGTAAATTGTCTGACATTTTATATACAATTTCAATTTATTTACCATCTATCAATGAAGTCAGAAAAGATATATGCATTCACTCCTGTTTGTCCACACAATATCTCCAAAAGTTCTCAATGAATGTGGAAATGGGATAAGGAAGAATCAAATAAATTTTGGTGCATGTCCAGGAATTGTTTTTGATTGAGAGATTTTTTCCTATGTTTAGACAATAATCCGATATATAGAAAATCAAAATTTAGTAACCTCCCCTACATCGTAGCTATATATGAACACATATTTATTTAGTGACAATGACGTGTTGATTGGTTTTTTTCCTTTTTTTTCTCTTCTATCTTTCAGTTTATTCAAGTGACTAGGTAGATAATCTTAACAATAAAAAAAGTAATTCAACTTCTGATTAAAGTTACTTCCCTTGCACCTTTTGGTAATTTTTTTTCTTTTTCTTAAATTCAATTCACAAAAGAGTTACATTTAGGAAAAAAAAAAAAAAAAGTTAAATATATCCCTGCACCTCTTTTAAATATTAACAAAAGGAGCAAAAATAATTTTTCAAAAGTTTGGAAATTTACTAAGAACTTTTTAATTTTTTTTTTTTTTTTGTTGAATCATAAGTTATGGGGTTTGCAAAATTTATGCTCTTGCTATTCGAAGTGAATGAAAGTTTATATGAACTCACATGTGAAATCAATCCTTCTAGAGACGTCATGCTGCACAGCACCATTTCACTAATATTAGATGCAATTGTTGGAGATTTGTTATTTTCACCATTGCACAGTCACTTCACGTTTGCCAAAATTCAAGCAAGCTATTTTCACCTTTTTCTTTCTTTCTTTTCTTTTTTTTTTTTTTTTTTTTTTTTTTTTTTTTTTTTTTTTTTTTTTGTAGTGAATTATTTCAATCTTGCTTAACTTTTAAATTCATATAAACAAATTTCAAATCTTGAATAAAGGGAATAACTTCTTATGAGAATTACTTCCCTTGGAATTTTAGTTAAATTTATTCAATTCACAAAGAATTCCATTTTTTTATAAATTCTATTATTCAAAGAGTTCCACTGTGTTTAGGAGAGGTTCATGACTTTGAGAGTTAATGATTGTGTTTTTACTTGTCATTTTTCTTAATAATCACTTGGATGAGAAAAGGTTTCCATTTCTCACTGATTGTGTTTGTCCTACAATGCATTTGTCATGTTAAAGAATTTTAGGACTTCGGTCGTTTGAATTTTAATTTAATTTTATTTCACTCCTGTTTGTCCACACAATATCTTCAAAAGTTCTCGATGAATTTCAATGACATTTTGTAGAAGGGTGAGCTATGGGCTAAGAACGAATTGATTAAATTTTGGATTGGACCCAGGAATATTTTTTTTTTCAATTGAGTGATTTTTTCTTTTTCTTCATATATTTATATGTATTCACTCATGTTTGTCTATACAATATCTCAAAGTGAATTTCAATGACATTTTGTGGAAGGGTGGGTCAATAAGCAAATTAGTAATGAATAGATTTTACACACATCAAAACATTACTCCACTCCACTCCCACAAATAATTAAAAATATTTATTCTTTTGTTACCATTTTATTATGGACATCTTTTTCAAATACTCGGACATCTTGTTCATAACTCTTTTTACTGCTGATATTTTATATTGAAAATTCTGAGAAAAATCTTTCCGTTTGATTTATTTTTATGGAGTTTCCTGAAGAAGACTTGTACAGCTATTTATTTGTTAGAATTTCTATATTTTAACATGGAATCATTGTATTTGGTTTATTCAGACTAATCTCCTTGTCTTTGTTGTTTATTTCCGCTGTTTACCCTGCAGCCTTCCTCGGGTGTCTATGGTGTTCTGGAATCTGGTTCTGGGACAGCATCAAGGCTTGAAATTAACGTTGTCCCGGGGACGGTAAAAATGATGACGATGAACAAATATCTTCCCGACAGAAGTGATGGCGGCGTCGGGAAGATATCTTCTTTTTTTAAAAAAAATTTGGTGTGGATTGTTCTTCGGGTTGGTTTACATTTCCTTCAGGACGGTTACAATTGTTTATTTGGACGGTAGTGAATAAAATTAGTATACACATCTACTCACATCCGGTTTTTTGCATCTCTGTGTTTTGGGTATTGTCTCATAGTGAAGTCTGCACTGGCCTCGTAACCTCCCATTGAGCTTTGCACGCACTTGCTTCTCTCGGGCCACGCCTATAGAATCCCAATTTTATAGCCTGCTCCTTCTTCATCAATGGTTCCTACAAGTTAATCATGTTGATACCTGGTCTGCTGATTGAATTATCTGAGCATAGTCTGTGTCTGTCTATCAATTGTCTCCCTTCATTTTATGGAGTATATCCGTTGTCTCCCTTTGTTTTAAATCTTTCTCACCCTCCCACTTTACGTTTTTATGTGGGTATTGTTGAAAGATTCCCAATAGATAATTCCAGTCAGCACATTCTTATTTAAATGTATTGCTGTCTGCAAAGTCCACTGCAATTTCATGACATAAATTGATCTGTTCTATTTATATATTTATATTTTCTGGCTAAATTTTCTTTCTGCCATTCGACTCCCATAACCTGAACTGCATTTTCTGCCTCCTCTTCTTTTCTTTATAATTGCACACAAAATCTCACCTTTTCCTGAGCAAACTAAAAAGGCAAGCAATTAAAAAATATGGCAAGCAAATTGAATTCAAGAACATTAGTATCTCTCTCTCTCTCTCTCTCTGTGTGTATATAATGCTAGGAAAAAGACAATGTGGTGACTCAGAATAATTTGCAAGAAATTTATTTAATACCATAACATGTTTTGACTTGTTAGGTCGTTTTCAAAAGGAAAATCAGAGAAAGTGAGTTGTCATGTGTTCCCTAGTTAGAAACCTTGGTTAGGGCACACATGACAACTTGCTTTTTATTAAATAAATTTCTTGCAAATTATTCTGAGTCGCCACATTTTCTTTTTCCTAGCATCATTATGTTGGATAACCTTTATCCTTTTGTACACACACACATATATATATATATATTAGTTACTGCTACAGTCTTTGCAAATGTTAAACTTGTATCTTAATATATTTTGTTTAAATGATTCATTTTATTTATATTGTTTGATTTTCAATTTTTTTCAATGAAATTTTAATAAATTGAAATGTACAAAATGATAAATATCATTGAGACATCTGTTTTACACTTAAATTCATATTAAAAAAAATCAAATGTTAGATCAATGTGAATAATTTCAGATCAGTTACTTCCCTTGCACTCTTAGGTAATTTTTTATTTATTTAATCAATTCACAAGGGATCCATTTTTTTTTTTCAATTATATTCATTGAAGAGTTCCACTGTGTTTAGGAACGGTTTCAAACAGTTTATGTATTTAGGAATTAAATCTGTCGGAATTTATTTCATTAGATTTTAAAAAATGAATTAACTTAAATCAAAATTTTTCGATTGAAAGATTTTTTTAATATATTAAGACAATAGTCCAAAATATCGAAAATCGCAAGTTTATTCAAGTGACCTGATGAACTGGATAATTTGGGTTGGCTGACTTAACTCTTAAATTTAGTCTAGTAAATAAAAGTAATTCAAGGGAAATAACTTCTGATAAGAGTTGCATTCTTTGGTTAATTTAAAAAAATTTTCTTTAATTCAATTCACAAAAGGGTTCCATTTTTAACTCTTAACATCCTGTTGAAAAGTCCAAAGCCCAGTCCTGTAATGATTGAGCAGAAAATGGCTAAAAATGGTTTTTCCATTCAAATGTTTATAGTGTCTTTACTTGTGGGCAGATTGTTGTGAAGATCGGCAGTATTGCAGAAAAGACTTGTGCGGCATCGTGCGTTTTAGGATTCTCGGTCATGTTTGTTTACATGTGGCCTCATGCTCTTTAGGACTTCAAGAATTAAATTTTTAAAAAAAATTCTATTCATTGAAGAGTCCATGAATCTAAGAGTTAACTATTTCTGTCCATGGGTAGTAAGTAATTTTTTTATTCATGATAAACCTGCATTTTATTTATAACAAATCATTCAACACCACTGATTAAGTATTGCAATTCTTATTTTAAAATCCGGGGACCTGGACGAGGCTTCTTCTCATTCAAAAACTTGTAAATGATCAGTTTTATCAAAATGTATGGAAAACTGAACTTAGCAAAATTAATTTTTTTTTTTTTTGTTCATTTTACATAAAACCCTATAATGCCTCTATAATTGCAAACCGCATTTATTTGTTATTTCCTATTGCAGATTTTAATTGATATGCAAAGGGCTGTACTTAAGGCAGTGCAGCTGCACAGGGGCCCCAAGATTTTAGCCCCCTTCCCCCATATGTCTATTGCGTGCGAAAAGTAATGTCTTGACTAAACTTGTTTGAGTTTTTATTGTGTTACATAGAGATAGGTTATTGATCCATACGTTAAATTAAACATTTTATGAATATTTCATTTTTTTGGTTTGAAAATAATGTCTAAATACAAAAATAGAAGCCCCCCCCCAAGAAATGTTATGCAATGGTTCCCATCAGTGTTAACATTTGGTCCTGCATATGCCTATTTTTCTTCACGTGAATAATGCTTTTCCATTACTTCTTTAAAACTCATTGTCAGTGTCCTCTTCGCTTGTTATTTTTCTTAACTCTTAAATTCAAACAAGGGAAATAACTTAAAAATAAAATTGAGAGTATGTGCAGGAAATTGTGCTATAAAAGCTATATTTTTGTTGATAGTCTAAGAATTGATATCAGAAAGGGCTCCTTAGCTCTACAAAATAACCTTTTTGACAAAAATTAAAAACAATGTACCACTTACTGCTCTAATCAGTGTAACTTCCATACAATATACAACAACAACATTGTTGGTGCCCTCTTCGCTTGTGCTTTTTCAACTCTTAAATTCATACAAGAAAATAGAATGTCAATTTCAAGGGAAATAATTTTCAAATAAAATTATCTCCCATTGACATTTGGTGAATTCTTTTTTTTATTCAATTCAGTTTCACTATTTGTAATGCTATACATTGAAGAGTTCCACTGTCAGTTACAAGCAGTTTCTGAATTTAAAAGTTAAAGTGAATTTTTTTTCTTTTCTTCCCATGATCCTTCATTTCAATAATCAATAGACAATACCAAATGATCTTCTCTTAATAACTTGATGGTGCGGACGGTGATCACTTTCAGATTTTGAGTTTTTTATGTACCATATTGAACTTTATACCATGGCAAAACATTGTTTAAAAATGCTTCTTTTATTTGAGATGTTTTTACGCATTTTTTCTGTTGCTGTTTTATTTATCCCCCCCTTCCTTTCTGTGTATGTTCTGTTTATTTTATTTTCCTTTGTGATAACTTTATTTAACCTTTTAGCACTCTGCATTCTTTTTCAAAGACGCAAAGATTTTGTGCATGTAGTAACTTTGAAAGCCTGTAACTTGTGTGTCTGTTTAGTGTATGACTGAAATTGACATGACAACAACCACAAAATTCAACACACAATCGTTTGGCGATCGGAGTCACTTGCAATGGCAGGACAAACATGGCAACTAAAATCACCTGCAAGGTGCTAATGGTTAATTCAACCACAAAATCTTGCTGGCTGCTATCCTAACAATATTTCAGCCAGCTTCCAATGGCACATGAGGTGCAGGGGTATACCAATCTTTTACATGTTCCCACAATGTGCCAGAATTCTTTGTCTGTTTTCCTCAGGTGTGACCTTTTTGATTGCTGCTGAGCTTATTTAAACCGTCTCGTCTTCTCATTTGATATTTTGTAAGCTTCAACTTGATATATATGGAGTATGAAAGGATAAAGGTTATCATACATAATGATGTTTGGGAAATGACAATGTGGAGACTCAG
>VCCN01000061.1:1044727-1055064 GCA_006491835.1 Architeuthis dux
AGAATCCATCGCAAAGAAGGTACACTTCGTTCTTATCATTTTTAAGACATGCAAACTACTTTTCAAGCAAAATATGGCTTTGCTTGTAAAAAAAGTGTTATCCAATACTTTATCAGAAAGATGTCTGGTTGTAAATTTGTGAATTTTCTGGGTCAAATTGTGATTACAGTATTTCCAGCAGGCGTCAAAGACGATATCCCAACACCAAGAAATTAGCCTTGAAAATTTACCCAGCATCCTACAGTCCGAATAAAGGTTACTTTTTTGCCTAAGCCAATCCTAACCCTCAGAGGAATGTAATCTATGCTAGACAGTAATCTGAACCTGTATATAACCTCTGAATAAAGTGCTTGGATTATATTTAGTTTATAAAATATTAAATAAACAAAGTATATTAATAATTGAAAAAATATATTGTTTTGTAAATAGTTTCAATGGTTTTCATAAATGATTGAATGAATATTTTGTAAACAGGTCTTGTTAGTCACTCAATAGAAACCATCACGTGACCAACATTTTTTGCCATGTTGCGGGTGATCAATTAAAAAATTGGAAAAAGGGGGTCATCAATGAATAAGTTACTTCTCTCGCATTTTTGTGGGCAGTGATCATTAAAAATGTCAGAATTTAAAAAAGAAAAGTGTGAATGCTGCCAGACACACACTAAGGGACCAATTTAGCATAAACTTACTTTGCAAATTGAACCTCCTACTAAAAACCTTGTTAGGGAAGGAATTTAACCCCCCCCCCCATAATAAAGGGTAAATGTTCAAATTTTCAGCCCTCTAGCTCCATCGGTGCAGCCTGTACACGTGGTATATAGTTTGTATGTGTGTGTGTGTGTGTATGTATGTATGTATGTATGTATGTCATACACACACACATACATACATACATACACAGCCAGCCAGACCAATTTGAAAACTGAAAAAACCTATGTTTACATTTTTGGTTGACGGTTTCTAATTATTTCTTCCCTGCAAGACATTTCAAATTATAAATTTAAACCAAAAGTAACTAACAAATAAAATAGTGATTTTGTGTAAAGTTACTTCAAGATCAGTTTGGTCATAAGAATATCTCCCTGAAAGCTTCATCAAGATTCTAAATGTCAGGAATTGTCCAAAGACTTAATGAAAAGCATTCAAGGCCATTTCCATCAAGATGACCACTTAACAATTGCCGCATCTGTGTCATCCAACGTTTCCTGAATTCTAACTTCTCAAATGTCAGTAACTGACAAAATCCTGTCGGCCAATTTTAGAAGCTCTTCAAAACCTGAAACTTGAAACTTTTCATACTAAACAACACGACTAAAATTAAGTTTAAAGACTTTCACAATTTGTTCCTTCACTTTAGTAGAATGGTTTCCAAACCCATGCTTTTGAGGATGGTTTGAAAAAAAATGTAAAAGAAAATGTTAAAATTAAAAAAAATAGTGCTAATATATTTACATCACAATTTTGTGATATATAAAGCATCATTGAGATGCTGGGATAGAAAATATTTGTGAACTAGCATTCCAATGGAAATTATGAATCACCGCCACCTATATATGCTTCTTTTTACCTCATACCAGCAGTGGTGGTGGGCAGTGATCACTAAATAGTCCAAATTTTAAAAAAACAAGTGAGAATGCTGCTGGATACAAACTAAGGGATCAATTTGGCATAAAATCACATTGTAAATTGAACCACCACAAAAAACCTATTTTGGGCGGGAATTTTCCAAAAACAAAAAATAAATATTTTTCCTACTCATTGAGGGAGTGTCTGTGAAAAATTTTAAGTTTCTACTATGAACGGTAAGGGCTGGGCAATGTCCAGATACATAGATACATATAAATGTCTGAACACATAAATAACCTAAACCCAGCAACAGTATTTAAACCAGTGTTGTGAGTAGCAGTGATTAATAATAGATCATCTCCAAATGTATGAACACTCCTGATGTATTCCAGTCTATTCACGTTCAATATTTGTATATGATTATTAAAATTCAGTAAAATTTATTTGATAGAACTAAAAGAAGAACCACTGAAATTATGTTTCCTCCCTGAAGGTCACCAGGCAAAAAAAATCTGTGTTCAGGGTCGCAGCCAAAAAAGTTTAGGAAACCCTGTATCTATAAACTGCTTGGCGGTATCAGGTAATTTTGTAGCTGGTACAGGAATGTTCGTAAACTCCTCAATGTTTACATTCTGCAAGCGATCAGTCCAAGTCAAGTGATCGCTACTTCCATTGTTTAAAAGATTGTAATTTTCAACCTCGGAGTCGGTCGAATCTTCATCAAAATCATTTCTATCAACATCTCTGTTGATAGAATCCTGTTGTAAAATATTTCTTTGAGCAGTTTATACAGTTTCATGCGAAAATCCCTCAAATTCCGAATCACTAAAGTCACTAGAATCCATTCTAGAAATACCATGTGTAGCGATAGAGATTTGAAATTTCCGTCCTTTTCGTTTACCTTAATAGATAAAAGATAGAACTAGGTTAAAGGTGTCCCCATATGGATTCGTAAGCTTCATTTTGATTGGTTGAGATTCTAAGGGACAGACCACTAATATGACTAATCAGAGCCGATTTAACAAATGCTACATAGCACACCTGTAGTTGGGTTCAGGGAAAGAATGCAATTTTTCAAGCACGCCTGTAGTCGGGTTCAGGGAGTAAGTGTTTTTTTAATTTTTATCACGCCCTGAGTCATTTTCAGGGAGGAATGAGTTAATATAAATTAGAGATTTGAAAATTTCAAAGTTGTAAACAATAAATTTAAATCCTGTTTTGAGATTCATTTGTAAATACAATTTATTCCAAACCTGAAATGATTAGACAAGATCTGTTTGTCTGCAAAGTTGAAATGATTGTAGAAATCAAGTTTAACCATTTTAGGGACATTTGTAAAAGAGCTGGGATTGATGAGTCGAGGAAGCTATTATTAAATCTAACTCCATTATTAAATTTATCTGACTCCATTGAAAGTTAAAAAGTTAACGGTGAAAACGATAACAAGGATCGTAGCATAGTGATCTCTAGATGGCTGTCGTAGTGACAATAAACTAATAGTAGCGGCAGTAGTAATAGTACTAAGTGCCTATAGTGATAATAGCCTTTAAGGATCTGACTGCTGTAAGTAAAGCTAGCGTGCTGATGATACTAGAGAGGTAGAAAGAGTAATGTTAGCAATACATGTAAGAAGCCTGTGCCTGTGCCTGCAGTAGTAAAAGGGATGAAAATGCATAGGTTGCAATGCACATGGTAAATAATGCAATGAGAATAAAGAATACAAAATTCCAAGATGAAATGTAAGGTGACAAAACTACAAAGGTTTGCCAGACTTGTTGTCTACAAAGGGTATCATGTTTCGAGTCAAGTACCGTATTTTTCATGTCCTGAAAGTTGGTTATCTGCGAGTTAAATCTTATCTCAAAGTCTCTGACAAAATATTATAAAAAGCTTTTAAAAATTCTTTAAAGACTTAAAATTATAGTTTGCCACCTCTGCCTAAAAAAGAATTGCCGTAGCCTAGTTGCTACATTTTTGTCACAATGCCCCCACTCTCTAGGCTTATCTCTCTGTCGCTCTAGACATTACTAACCAACTTCCCCACTCCAACTCTTGGGGACAGTGATACAAAGTTACATAGAGCAATATATCAGCTTGGTGATAACAAAGGCGCCGACACACTAACGATTGGCGTTGTCAATTTCAAATGGGAATGGGTATTACAAAGCTAGTAGGACAAAAAAGAAATTAGACTAGATTAATGAAAGAGACAATGATACATTCATAAAATTTTAACAACTTATCTCCAAGTAGGGTGGCCAGACAGTCTGGCTTCTAAGCATTCTGTCCTCTGTCTCATGTGAGGTTGCGCTGGACGTTAATGTGTCCTCCTTTTTGGGGGTCAGACTGAAAATTTATTCAAATTACCTCAAATATACTTAGAACAGTGGGAAATGAAAGCCATAAAACAGTGGGAAGTGAAAGCCAACGACAACTACATATCTTTGCCGAAGAGCAATAGGAACAAAGACAATATACTCCGGGATATCAGATGTTTAGTAATTTAATGTTGCTCTGATTTAATCGACATGGGGGCTGTCTAATACAGGACTTGTGATACAATTCTGATAAGATTAATTTTTGGTCCATTACTAGTCTTGTGCTTTTATAATTATTTTTATTTATCATTTCTTAGAATTTATCTACATTTGGCAAATAGCCAGTTTCAGGAATTAAATGATAGGGGTTATAATCAAATACAAATATAATTTATTGCCTTCCAGGGAATATTAAGAGACAACTCAAGCTAGACTACTGATAAGATTACTTTTTCTTTCAAAAGTTAATGAGAGTTCTTATCTGCCTATAGACAACTTATGTAGCCAGTGCTGGGAAACAAATTCCCTTCTTTGGCAACAAGACATAGGGATACAGACAATACACTCTGCGATGTCAGATGTTTATTAATTGACCATTGCTCTGATTTTGTCAACATGGGGGGTGGCTGTCGGAGAAACAAATTCTTAGATGGATTCCGATTAGCTGAGTTTCTGCTTAAAGAGGTTTTATCCAAATTAACTTACTAGTTTGACAACTTCTCCATATACCAATGTGAGTTCACTTTTTCAATCCCCTTGATCAATTCTGAACAAGATTTTAGAAGGATAGAAACAAAAAACTTGCTTTCCTTTCATTTAACAATTTAATTCTATTAAAACAACATTTTCCAGAAATTTAGCATTCAAATCCACAAAACATGACTAAATGCATGCCTTGTTATGTTGTTTGCAATAAAATTTGGTCCTTCTTGTGTAATGTTCCTGTTTTTAATTCTCAAACCCAAGCGATTAGAAGCAAAATGGCTCTTTGTTCAAATACTTGTACTGTACATAGCCAGCTAGCCAGCCAGACCCACTTAAAAACTGAAGAAAACTGTGTTGACAGTTTTGGTTGATGGTTTCTAAAAGAGAGAATGATACATTCATAAAATCTTAACTTAGCTCCAAGTCTCAGACAAAATATCATAAGAAGCTCCAAATGGTTCTTTGGATGATTGAACTCCTTCTGATCCATTCTTCAGCCTTCTTCAGGTGTAAAATCCGAGTAATATAACAACACAGGAAAGCAAATGATATTTGATATTTTATAGAGATTTCATAGAATTAAATGGGGGGGTGCTTGCGTGAACCCTCCCAGTCGGGTTCACACACACTAAAAAAAACTTCAAAATTACCAACACAGGAAAGCAAATGATATTTTATAGAATTAAATCAATCGGGTCCACACACACTAAAAAAAGACAAAAAAAAATTCAAATATAATAACACAGGAAAGCAAATGATATTTTATAATGATTTCATAGAATTAAAAGTTCTCTCCCCCATGTGGATTCCTGTCTGTCTCATGAGCTAATTTCTTGCTGTCAGTTCTAATCTTTTGTAATCCTTGACAATTGTTTCGATAGATCAACTCAAAGAATGTTTTCCTGATTCTTTAGTTGTCCGAAAGCTGGAGTGAAATGGTTTTATTTATTTTTGCTTTTCAACCTTTCTGAAGGCAAATATCAAATCCCAGCGTCTTGTAATCTTTTCACGGTTCTCGTTGATCTAAATAGTTAGAATGTCAAGATTACAGTTCACCACTTGACGTCTGTGGAGGTGCGTAGTGCTGTAATGGTTATCAGCACGGAAAAACAGAATCTGTTACAATCTGATATTTTAGTTGATCTACATTAACTCTTAACATCTTAAAACGCACAAAGCCGCATCAGACAGACATGTCCCAAAATCCTGATTCATCCCAAAACGCACAAAATGATACCCTTGTTTTAACATTTTCACAACAATCTGCCCACAAGTAAAGACACTATAAACATTTGAATAAACAAGCCAATTTTTAGCCATTTTCTGCTCAATCATTACAGGACTGGACTTTGGACTTAGACAATTTTCAACAGGATGTCAAGAGTTAAACACAGCAGAAAATGACCAGAAATCATCAAGGGATGACATGTCCATTTGAATTTGTCATCTCTATAACACAATACAATATGCTTGTCACCAACCTTTTTGTCTGTAACTAAAATCAAGGTCTTGTAGAATAATGCTGGTATTTCTTCTCGCCGATGAGACATCTCGTCGTTGGGTTGTACATTTACGGGGCTGAAAGTTCTGTTGAGGGAAATAAAACATTTTGTCCATACTGGAGAAAGAGCTCTTGGTAATCAGGACCACGCTGTTGGTAACCATGCTTACTTAATCATATACTGTTGGCCTACAAGAATAGTTTTCAGAATTATTCCTAAAAAAAATACAGTAATACCCTGATTAGCGCTGTCCCGATTAGCGTTGTTTTTTCAAATATTTTTTGTAATA
This sequence comes from Architeuthis dux, assembly GCA_006491835.1. Taxonomy (NCBI): domain Eukaryota; kingdom Metazoa; phylum Mollusca; class Cephalopoda; order Oegopsida; family Architeuthidae; genus Architeuthis; species Architeuthis dux. The sequence goes on from VCCN01000061.1 coordinate 1,051,110, forward strand.
AATTTAGTAATGTTAAATTTCCGAAATATATAAATCAGTGACAGTCTCCGAAGTAAGTGCATACTGTAATGGTTATTAGCTTTTAATGAAGAGAAATGTAAGGTGTTACACGTACATAGGAAATAGAAATCCGTGTTACGGTTACTGTATGAACAGAAATATACAAGATATTGTAAATGATGAAAAGGATCTTGGTATCATAGTAACTGATAAACTATCATTCTCCAGGTATATTGCCAGTGCTGCAGCTAAGATGAACAGGGTGCTAGGACTGATTAAGCATACTTTTCATATAGAGACAAGGACTTGTTCCTTATACTATATAAGACTTATGTCCATCCACACCTTGAGTACTGTACACAGGCCTGGTCACCTTACTTGGAGAGAGATAAAAATCTTTTAGAAAAAATCCAGACAAGCAACTAAGTTAGTACTGGAATTAAAAAGTATGAGTTATAAGGATAGGCTAAAAGTGTTAGAATTAACATTGTTAGAAAATAGGAGAGATCGGGGAGAGATGTTTAAGATTATGCATGGTTTAGAAGTAGTAAACCCTGATGTATTTTTTACTAGAAGTGGGTACAAGGGACTGAGAGGCCACACATATACGGTAGAAGCAAATAGAAGTAGATTGAATATCAGAAAATTCTTTTTTAGCAATAGAGTGGTAGGACTTTGGATTAGATTACCGGAATATGTAGTGTTATCAACAGATGCAAATGATTTTAAGAAGAATTATGATGTTTATTAGACCACCACAAAGGTTTAAGGCCCTAGATATTGTGTAAATATGATTGTTATGATGTGTGATTGTATATACAAATTGTATACTTTTTTCACACTAAAATAAAAAAAAATGTTGTACACTTTGGTTAATGTGCCATGAGAATAAACACATACACATACAAATATACAATAATTCATCATTTAACTGGCTTCAGAAAGTAGCTACCAGATGAGATAAACAGCACCAATCAATTCCATCTTGTTGAGGCTCAACCACATCATATATTTTTAAAATGATTGCTGGCACAATCTCTATTTATGCTATGTTATAATGACCTCGTTTTATTGTCTTGCGCTGCATTTTTAGGGACGTATCTAGAGTGCCAACCGAGGTGTTACTGTATTAGGTTGTTACTCATAAGGTGTAATTTATTTATTACAAGCAGAGACTGTTAATTTTCAATAAGTTAAATCTTAACAATATTGTGACTTTTTAGGTGTGCCTTTGAAAGTTTTAACTATGGCGTTCCATTTGACCTAAGTAAAATACACCTGATAAACAGGAAGAAAATCCCCTTAATCAATTCAGAAAGTCCATCCAGGTTGACTTGAAACTTGTTTTTTCATTGTTTGTTATTCACAGTAATGCAATTATCATATCGTAAACATCTCGAATGTTCGTTACACATGAATAGTTTCTCTTTTAATTTCATTGTTACAAGAGGCCACCTTTTTCTTGGAAAGGACATTGCATGTTTGACACAAATTGCAAACCTAGGAAGCACTCAGAGACCGCATACCTCTGCCAACACCATACACCAACTAAAAACAGTTAATATATAGCTACGATGCAGGGGAGGTAACTGTAAAAAATCCACTGGCCTACTGACTAAGCGTCAGGTGGCCCCAGTCCACCAATCCGCCTCTGTGTTATGTTAGGGGTAAGGATAGCGAATTCAGAACTACAGTCATTGGATGATTTTGATGTGTTTTGTTGGCAATTCTTATTTATTTGATTTAGGAAAAAAAGTCATAGAAAAAGTCATAATTTTGGTTTCTGGCTAGGAAAAGTCATACAGAAATTCTTTTAAATAAAATTAGTAATATTTTAAATGTTATTTTAAATAAATATTATTAAAGATATATTAAAAAATATTATTTTATTACTATAAATTAAATGAATTAAAATATTACAAATTTTATTAAAATATTACTTAAAATACCAGATTTTATTTTTTAAAAATTCCCATAAGTTGAAAATCACTTTTTCTAACTTTGCAAAATGAAAGTTAAAAAGTCATACTAACTTTGAAAGACCAAAAAAAGAAATCATCTCTGCAACTGCAATACACGACACAAATCTCTACAATAATAAATTAAAATAATCAGTTATTTAATTCTATTAGGTTTATTAATACTTTCTTTTGTAAAGACGACTGAGTATTTAAAACCGGCATTTGATGTTTTTACTTTTCTTTTTGTATCAGTTCTTCCTTTTAAATCAGGTGAAACGTACGAGGTCTTCGATCAAAACTACGGGTGTTCAAACATGACATAACAGGGTTGCCGGATAGTTGGAGCCGTTTCTGGCCAAAAACACGCAATAAATGGCCAACATTGTTCATAAAACTTTGGTAGAGGTAATTTGACAATGTGGAAATGAAAGACTGAGAAAAGCGTGTTACGTCTCGAACATATTTATTATCATAAAGATAAGCCTTGGTGCATTTCGCCGAGTTTCATTCGGTGTCTTCAGAAGCTCTTTTGCAGTGCAGAAAACTACTGCAGTGCACACCAAAAATAAGAAATTATTAAAAATACTGCAGCAACAAAGTAAAATTGTTTGTTCCATACGAATGGCAGAAAGTAAAGGTCCAGTTTAGCATTACAATTACATTGTAAATAGAACACCCCCATAACCATAAAAAATTGACTTTTTCAAATTGACAAATTTTCTGATGAAACGAAGCTCTTATGGATGTAAAGCAGAAAAAATTACTTGAGAATTTTTTTTGAAGAAAATGAAAAATGCCAAAAGTGGGCAAAAATTCAAATATGGCCAAACCAAAAAGCTTATGGCCAAATGCTTTTTAAAAAAGCCAAATCCCTCAAATCTGGCAATAAAATAGCCGAAATGGCAACCCTGAGACCTAATGATATTGATATCGTAGTTGAAAACTTTCAAAGTTAAATATTCTCATTTACTACGATTAACTAAATTGAACTTGATAGAATTAGATTTTTTATTTAGGTTATTTGGTTAAAATGTTTTTTTAGGTGTGTAAAATTCTTTTTTTTAAAATCTAGAGACTGACACACAGTGTTGCCAACTCAAAAAATATTTTCGCACTAGTTTGACTGCTAAAAAGCGCTAAATCTTTTTAAATAGCCAGAAACCACCAAAATGACACTAGAAATGGCAACACTAGAAATCGGCAACACTGAATACAGTTGTTGAAACCAGTGTTGCCAATTCAGCGCATTCCTTTTTTTGGCAGTGCAAAAAAGAGCTAAATTAGCGCGTTTGCGCCTAAACATTTTAGCTCTTTTTGGTTATTTTTAGTGTCTTTTTGGCCATTTTCGCTATTTAAAAAAGATTTAGCGCTTTTTGGCTGTCAAACTAATCGCGAAAATATTTTTTGAGTTGGCAACACTGGTTGAAACCCGGTTTTTCGCTGGAAACTTTTGCACACACCTAATAATTAGAAGAGAGGGTTTGCTGAGTTCTACCACAATGTAAAATTAATATACATTTCGATAATTATTTGTATTTTTTTAAATGAAAAAATATTTCGAAATTCAAATTCTTTGATTTCGAATATTTTTTTTAATGAAGTAAAATAGGAACAACCAATAATTAGAACATGAATGTATGTCCCCCGTTATAACGCGAGTGTTGTGGTCCAAGAAAGCCAACCGCATTATAACCGAGCCGCGAGGCTTGCCAATTCAGCTAGATCTAGCTATTTTGGGGTCCACCATCCACCCGCCTTATATCACGAACCGCGCTATAACGAACCGTGTTACAACGGGTGAGGTCTGTATTAAGGTGACCGGGAAAATTCGGTTTCCAATTTAGCTATTTTGGAGCTAGATCTAGCTATTTTGGGGTCAAACATCCACCCGCTTTATATCACGAACAGTGTTATAACGGGGGTGGTCTGTATTAAGGGGACTGGAAAAATTCGGTTGCCAATTTAGCTATTTTGGAGCTAGATCTAGCTATTTT
>VCCN01000061.1:1102006-1117126 GCA_006491835.1 Architeuthis dux
CAAAAGACGTTGGTATGAGGGACTAACCAGACCCATTCTTTTTATTATAAGTATAAAATATAAACGTATACAGGAAGTGATGAAAACAACTAAAAATCAAGATGAAGATAAAACGTAGTCAAGATTAATAAAATATTGGGTTTTGATCACTTAAAAGTTTATTTCATTTAAATTCCAAGTTGATCATTCAAAGCCAATTCAGCTGATCATTAAAAGCCAACTCTCAGCTGATATTGATGTTGTTGAATATTGCAGTTTATAGACACACAAATGGACCAAGGGTCTGTGTACGTGTCTATATACACTCCGGGGCAAAAAAATGAGCCAAGCTTTTTTTATTAAATCTTTTGCAATTAAGCTTTTATTCTAATGTAATGAAATACACTCGGTTGCATGTGTTCGTGTTCGCACGTTTTTGGGGAGATAGATTGGTACGTGACCAAAACGCCATATCATGTTCTCGGGGCTAGAAAATAGGTCAAACGGCTGACATAGTCAGAACAAAGAAAATGCGTTCAACCAACCAGAGTGGTTTAAGGGTGGCCGGGATTTCAAATCAGCTGGCAGTTTAGAGTCAGACACCCAGCAGTGACGGGTCAAATAAGCTAGGAAGCTTGGCTCTTCAGCCCATGAGGGAGGAGACAGGAGGAAGAAATCTGATTTGAACTACTATCATCACACTAGTTGGTCACCCACAGCAAAGCAACTAGGAATAGATTTTAACAACTCGTTTTGAATTTTAACCGAAGCAGAATTCAATACCCAAAGTGATCCACAAAACTAACAATTATAGATGAAATATTCAATGTTGTACATGCAGTGTTTGTGTGCAGAGTACGTTTTAGTATGGGATAGCTTTTCCCTTGTTTTTCTTCAGAAAATTGAGCTGTTTGGGCAAGCTGTTAGCTGTTTACAATGTGTTGCAACAATATTATTCCATTCATCTCTGGCTGCTTCCCACAGCTGGTCAGTGTTAATAAATTTTCTCCCAACCTGTTTGGCCTTAATATGTGCCCATATGTTCTCTATGTTGTTAAGATATTTAATATGATGAAAAGTGCAGGGTTCATTTTTTTTTTCCCAGGTGTGTCATTATTTAAATAAAATAAACTCTTTTTCTTTTTGGATAATGGATGTAGAATAATGGTTTGAATAGTTGCGATAAAAACCAACTGAAAAAAGTTTTAAAAAATACAGCAAGCAAATTAAAAAGGCAAACTGGATTAATGAACATCATCATCATCATCAGCCGTTATAAGTCCACTGCTGGACAAAGGCCTTTCCTATCTCCTATGATGATTTAGATTGTGCTAACCTCTGCCAAACTTTTCTATCTTGTCCCTCCATCTTGTGTCTGGTCTTTTCCTACAGGGTTTACTGTCCCATGGTCACCAATCGGTTAGTCGTTTCCCCTATCTATTATCATCTCTTCTTGCTAGGTGACCAGCCCATCTCCAATTTTGCTGCTTAATTAGTTGTATAATATCTTTAACTCTAGTCCTCTCTCTGATTCATGTTGATCTCTTAGAGTTATCCCTAGCATTGTTCTTTCCATGGCTCTCTGCGCTATTCTGAGTTGGTTTTCAGCTCGTTTTGTTAATTTCCATGTTTCGCATCCGTAATTCATGGCTGGTATTATGCAACCGTTGTATACTTTATACTTTAGGTACATTGGCAAGGTGCTCTTCAGAATGTCTCTATTCATACCAAATGCTTTCCAACCTATCATTATGTGTCATTTTATTTCGCAATCATGGTCTTTTGCTAGCTTTCTTACCTATCCTAGGTAAATATATTCATCTAGAGTCTCTTCTATCTTTATGGCCTTTTTGGGGACTTTATCGTTGAACATTACTTTTGTCTTTGTTCTGTCACATCTTTAAGCCCACTTTTTTTACTTTCCCTATTTAGATCGGTTAACATGTTTTGTAATTCTTTTTAATTATTTTCTGGCATAGAACCCATACCTCAATTTTCGTTCATAGTAGAAACTAGAAATTTTGCACACCCTCAATGAGTAGGGGAAATCATTTTCTTGTTTTTTGAAAATTCTTCCCCATAATAGGTTTTTAGATGTGGGTTCAATATGCAATGTAAGTTTATGCTAAATTGGTCACTAGTTCAGACCTTTTTTTTAGTGATCACAGCCCACCAAAAGACGATAGAAGTATCTTATTCATTGATCACCTCTTTTTCCAACTTTTTAATTGATTGCCCCCAACACAGCATGTATGGGTGGTGGTGATTCATAATTTTCCTTGGAATACTAGTTTTTTATAAAACCAAATATTGTATTTTCTGGCATATAAGGTGCACGACCATATAAGGCGCACCTTGATTTTTGCCGGCATATTCTTGGAAAAAAATTAAGATCCCCCACCGCTCTTTTTTCCCTAATCGTCATAACCCTCCACACTACCGGGTTATTTTAATACCCTTATCTATTCAACTCTAAATTAACCCCCACAGTGACTGGCTGTTTATATTATTTGCATAGCACAGTAACATTAGTAAACAACTGATAAAGCGTTCGCTTCCAAGAGACAGAAAGCGCGTGTTATATGCTGGAAAATACAGTAAATATAATGGCTCACCCACAATTTGAATTCCCATCAAAAGCCTCATTCTGATAAATCTGATACTCAAGTTGAAACTTAAATAGCATTCCAAGGGAAATTATTAATCACTGCCACCCGTACATGCTGTGTTGGGGGTGATCAATTAAAAAGTTGGGCTGTGATCACTAAACAAGGTCTGAATTTAAAAAAAACAAGTGTGCACAAACAACCGGGCACAAACTAGTGACCAATTTAGCATAGATTCACATTGCATATTGAACACCCCCCCTCCTCCTCTAAAAACCGGGAATTTTCAAAAAACAAAGTGTAACATTTTCAAATTTTCAAAAAAACAAGTGAGAATTCTGCTGGACACAAACTAAGGGATCAGTTTGACATAAACTTATACTGTAAATTGAACCCCACTAAAAACCTATTTGGTGTTATGGATTTATCAGATTTTACAAGTATTAGACTACCAGTAGGTTTAAAGATGAACAGAACAAAGACAGATAATGTTCAACGATAAAGTCCCCAAAAAGGTCATAAAGATAGGAGAGAGAAGAGGTTGATGAATACATCTACCTAGGACAGGTTATAAAGCTAGAGAAAGACCATGAGTGCAAAATAAAACGACGCATAACGATAGGTCGGAAAGCATTTGGTATGAATAGACATTCTGAAGAGTACCTTGCCAATGTGCCTAAAGTATACAACGGTTGCATAATACCAGCCATAACCTACGGGTGCGAAACATGGAAATTAACAAAACAAACTGAAAACCAACTTAGTATAGCACAGAGAGCAATGGAACGAGCAATGCTAGGGATAACTCTAAGAGATAATAAAAGATCAACATGGATCAGAGAGAGGACTACAGTGAAGGATATTATACAAATAATTAAGCAGCAAAAATGGAGATGGGCTGGTCACCTAGCAAGAAGAGATAATAGATGGGGGGAAAAGATTAACCGTTTGGTGCCGTTGGGGCAGTAAACGCAGTAGGAAAAGACCAGACTCAAGATGGAGGGATGAGATAGAAAAGTTTGCTGGTAAGACGTGGCAGAGGTTAGCACAAGATAGGTCGTCATGGAAGGAGATGGGAAAGGCCTTTGTCCAGCCTTTTTAAAACATGTGGTGTCAATTTTATTTGATTTTTTTTTTTTCCAACGAAAAACACGTTTTGTGATGTTTTTATTTTTATTTTATTTATTTTTTATTTTATAACAATTACATTTAATGTATTACTAACAAACACACCACACATTTGTTCATCTTTATTGAGCGCACCTGTTTATTTAATTGTTATTATATAATTAATCAACAACCATGCATGCGTAACATTATTTTTAGCACAAATGACTACATAACATTAAAAAACAAAGTCTTTCCTGCAATACTGCCAATTTTCACAACAATCTGCCCACAAGTAAAGACACTATAAACATTTGAATAAACAAACCATTTTTAGACATTTTCTGCTCAATCATTGCCGGACTGGGCTTTGAACTTAGAAAATTTTCAACAGGATGTTAAGAGTTAAAGGCATTCTTGCTCTATTTCCTCCTTTAAAAAGACTGGGCCAAGTTTCTGATCTTGTCTACTAATAGGTGTTTTTTGGCTCATTACATGCTTGCGAGGATAAGAGGAGGCCCCCTCCCTCACACATACTCCACACTCCACACACACCAAGTGTCTATGTATATGTATATGTATATGTGTATGTGGGTGGGTGTATGTATATATGTATGTTGATTGATTGATTTGCTTAGCGGCATATTAACCCTTGATGGGTCATTTAATGTTGAAATCAGTTTAAAATCCCCCAAATAGTGTCTTGCGACTTTGGTAAACAGTTATTTTTTTTTTTAATTAGAGTCTTGCGACTTTGGTGAAAGGTTATTTTTCCTTAACTAGAGTCTTGCGACTTTGGCAAATGTTTATTTTTTGCGACTTTGGTGCAAAACCAGGTGGCACCTGTTTGGGGGGGAGGGGGTCTTACCTCTCTGCAGAGGATGCAGTCAGAGTATTCTAGGCCCCAGGCAACAGGTCCGGCGTATGTATGTGGATAAAAGTGTGTGTGTGTGTGTGTAGCATGGTATGTGCTTATATGCATATGTGGGTGGGCTATCTTCATGATAATAAATATGTTTGAAATGTAACACGCTTTTCTCAATCTTTCTTTTCCACATTGTCTAATCAAATTTACCATTCTGTCGGATTCCCTTACATCCACACAACAAACAATAAAGAATATGTAACATTCACTCACCTTTTTCACAGGTTGGGAAGTAGATATTTCCAAAAAAAATAAGGACAACTTTTCTCTGGTAGTATCATCATCATCATCATTTTAGCATGAACTAATATGGGGGGCAATTTTCAAAAATAAAATTTTTTTTAGACATCATCATTATCAGCCGTTATAAGTCCACTGCTGGACAAAGGCCTTTCCCATCTCCTTCCATGACAACCTATCTTGGGCTAACCTCTGCCACGTCTTACCGGCAAACTTTTCTATCTCATCCCGCCATCTTGTATCTGGTCTTTTCCTACTGCGTTTACTGCCCCATGGGCACCAATCGGTTAGTCTTTCCCCCCATCTATTGTCATCTCTTCTTGCTAGTTGACCAGCCCATCACCATTTTTGCTGCTAAATTATTTGTATAATATCTTCTAGTCTTCTCTCTGATACATGTTGAACTTTTTCTATATCTTAGAGTTATCCCTAGCATTGCTCTTTCCATGGCTCTGTGCTATTCTAAGTTGGTTTTCAGCTCGTTTTTGTTAATTTCCATGTTTCACATCCGTAAGTCATGGTTGGTATTATACAGCCATTGTATACTTTACATTTTAAGCACATTGGCAAGGTGCTCTTCAGAATGTCTCTATACCAAATGCTTTCCAACCTATTGTTATGCGTCATTTTATTTCGCAGTCATGGTCTTTTTCTAGCTTTATAACCTGTCCTAGGTAGATGTATTCATCAACCTCTTCTAGAGCCTCTCCTTCTATCTTTATGAACATTTTGGGTACTTTATTGTTGAACATTATTTTTGTCTTTGTTCTGTTCATCGTTAAGCCTTTTTTACTTTCCCTATTTAGATCAGTTAACATGTTTTGTAATTCTTCGGATGCTTCTGATGTCATGGAGATGTCATCCGCGAATCTTAAGTGGCTTAAGTATTCTCCATCTATGTTTAATCCCATTCCATCCGAGTCACTTTTTCGAAAGATGCTTTCAAGGCGAGCTGTAAATAGTTTAGGTGATATTGTATCCCCTTGTCTTACTCCTTTCGCTATCCTTATCTTGTTTGTATCTTTATGTAGTCTAATTATTGCAGTGCCATTCTTGTATATGTTTTGTATATACTTCTCGCCTTGTTCTCGCATTGAGTTGAAGACTGCCATGTGTTCTACTGATTCAAATGCTTTCGCATAATCTACAAAGGCCAAACAGAGTGGTTTGTTGTATTCTAAGGACGTTTCGATTAGTTGATTTATTGCATGTAGGTGATCTATTGTCGAGTAGCTGCTTCTGAAGCCTGTCTGCTTGCATGGTTGATTTTCATCTAGAGTGCCTGTTAATCTGTTCGGGAGTATTTTTGTGAATAGTTTATATATGTTAGGTAGTAGTGTAGTCGGGCGGTAGTTGCCAAGGTCATGCTTATCTCCTTTCTTGTGGAGTAGGATTACTATTCCTAGACAGAAGTTCTTAGGGACTTTTCTTTCTCTTATACATTGCGTGCATAGCTGTGCTAGTTCTTTGTGCAAGATTTCTCCTGCATCTTCTAGAAGATATGTCATTATGCCATCCTCGCCTAGGGCTTTACAGAGTTTCATATTTCCTAGATATTACTTCTTCTCCCGTTATGTCTCGGATATCGCTAGTATCTATAGGTTTAGTAGTTTGTGGTATGTTTATTTTTGTACAGTGTACAAATTTTCATAGTATTCTTCCGTTACTTTTGTCAATTTGTCCTTATTTTTGATAATTTCCAATCTAAATCTTTTTAACATTGCTTTGAAAAAAAGGAATCATCTTGTGCGTTTTTAGGCGGATCAGGATTTTCAGCCATGTTTTTTTTCATGCGGTCTGTGGTGGATCAGGGTGTTAAGAGTTAAATTAATCCAGTAGAAATAATCTTTGGAATGCAGATTAAAGATATGACCTTAATAGACAGAAAAAAGAAGACAAAAACAAATCTAGGACATGGGATTTTGTTTCTTTCTTTTGTACATTTGCCACCTGGAGCCACAAATAAAGAGAACACAATTAGCAGCGTTCCAGTTCTCTTGTTCAGTCAAAAACGACTGATTCTTTGTTCTTTCTTCTGTAATGGTTACAAAGAAAACCTTCCAAAATAGTTCAATCAGAAATGAACCAAAGATAAAATACCATTTATAGATTAGACGTCTCATCATGAAGTAGAGCATAACAAACTAGTCTTGCAAATCATTACGATGTGACAAGGCAGCTGATGGCGATCCCAAAAGGGGACGCTGCAGCTGATGGCGATCCCAAAAGAGGACTCTCTAGTCTGTTTTGAAAAGTAGAAGGGATGTGAAGATAAGTGTGTGGGGTCCTAAGCAGAGTACTTTGAAGGGGACTAAGGCACCATTGCCCTTTTTTCGTTAATATTAAATAGCTGGATACTTTATGGACAGAACTTGTACCTTTGCAATGAAACAATGACAATCTTGAAGAATACTAGCGAAGTACCAGGGAAGTTCTTTGAAGGGGACTAAGGTACCAATGCCCTAGGTAGGCTATTTTTTTCGATAATATTAAATAGCTGGATACTTTACGGACAGACCTCATATATATATATTTGTTGCCAATGGTCCTATGTCTTAATTGGCTGAGAACTACACTCATAATCTAGTCTTATACAAATTTGTCTTTATGGTGAAAAAAAAAAGTCGGTTTCTGGCTGTGGGCCAGTTGGATTGAATGCTTTCAATCCTGATTCAGACGTTGACTGTCAGCCAAATAGTATTGTTGCTGCCACAAAATGGGATTAAGGTATTTCGTTGAAACAAATTACATCAGATTTTATATAAAACAAGAGACAAAAAAAAGTCAAATTTTAAGATTAATTAAATCAATTCTTAACTTTTGACTAGTTTTTCTTTCATCTTATGCTCGTTGCTTTTTTTGGATGAAGTGTGGATCAAGCACCCCCCAAATTGACAGAATTGAAACGGCCGCATTTTGCCTCGACAATTTTTGGTTTATGATTTGATTAAGTCGAATATTTGATAGAAAATAGTAATTTGTTGTTCTTTCAATCCATAAGACCTTCATTACCACCGGAAATTTGTCAGTTTTGAGAAAAACTCATTTTTAAAGAGCTAAGCGAAAGCGATAAATAAAAAAACAATCATCTTTTATTTCTTCAAAAGCTTTAATTTGGAAGACTACCACTCATGCAACTCATTCAAGCCCCATAACTAAATCTTTATGCATTTCGTTGTCGTGAAACATCATCAGAAGAGAATTGAACATAGCAGGGACGTGCACGATCCATGTTGGGTAATGGAAATGAAGTGAGATGAAATGTGGGTTTTTTTGTATGCTTGTGTGACCTAGTTTGTCCAGTTGGAAACTACTTATGGGGCACTGGCTGGTTGTGGATTATGGGGTCAGTGTGTGGGCTATAAAGTGGGTGGGGTTAGGGAGCTGGGTGTTTAGACAGAGTATGTCTTGTGTGGATTTTTTTAAGTAGGTGTTAATTGGGTATTTATTACTCTCCGTGAATCTGCATGTGGAGTTGTTTTGGGGTCACGATGTGTGTGTGTGTGTGTGTGTGTGTGTGTGTATATATATAGCTGGGTATGTATATGCTTGTGTGCGTATGTATGTGGATAAAAGTATGTGTGTGTATGTGCTTATATGCATATGTGGGTGGGTTATCTTCATGATAATAAATATGTTTAAGACGTAACATGCTTTTCTCAATCTTTCTTTTCCATATTGTCTAATCAAATTTACCATTCTGTCGGATTCCCTTACATCCACACAACAAGTGTAGGTCAGTGGTTGTTGATCTTTTGGGGGTGGTGACCCGTAATCTCATCTAAAATCATTGCTCTCCTAAATAAAATTTATTTTCAGCATGATTAAAAGATTAAAAGATATTGGTTATAATAAAAGAAAAGTGAAAGGTAATTTATAATATTTATTTAGTGACTAATATAACACTATAAAGTGTTATAGAAATTGAGGGAAGTAAAGTAAACAAGAGTATCAGTTAGTTTTAATTGACAGGGAGAAGTATCAACCCTGACAGCGGAAAGGTTAGTCTTGAGATGTAGGATTTATAATAATAAACAAAGTATTAGGTGATCTTATGAAAATTTTCCACATTGACTTGGTTCAGACCACATCACCTAAAATATATCTTACTGTAGATGTGTCCAATTGGACGAGGGAATTTAGCGAGGGTACTAATAGTACTAGTTTTTAGGGTTCAGGCAGAGAGAAAACTAGTTGCCACTGGACTGATTGCCCGATGCCGTACTGCTTGGACCAGCCCTTCTGAGTGACTGCGCTGTTCATCCACTTCACCAACCCCGGACCAGCTATCCAGTTGCAGAACACTGCCCCAAAGAAGAACATCATAAATAAATTTCTTGTTAACTGTTTAACCCAGTGTTGTGTCTATCATTAAGGTTAGCTGACTTTACCAGTGATCGAACCAACTCATCGCAGTGACGTCTTGACCCACTTCTGCAACCACCCTCCTTCAGTGGATCTTAGAACACAACATGAGTGCAGAAGGTTGGCAGAGCGAGACTGACTGCGTGTGGTTGGAAGAAAGTCATACTAATAGACAGAAATAGAATTTGTAATAACAATGCATTTGTACCAATGGGAATTGATTGACTGTTTTGAATAAAACTTTATGAACTGTCAAACTAGATGGTCATTGGTAGAATAACAACAATTTGCTGATGATAACACTAAAAAGGAAAGATACTATTTGTCCTTGAAAGGATGATGACTTTGTATAACAATAGACCATTGATTACCTATATTCTGTGTGTTTGGTCTTTGCGTAGGTGTTGTTTATTTCTTTTTGTGTGTTGCACATCTTGTATATGTAATCTAACCGATCTCGGACAGTGTAAAGTTACAAAATACTACCAAAAAAGAATAAATAAAGCAAATAATCATCCAAAATTAGCTGAAATAACACGACTTATGCTTCTCTTCAACAAGGTGGGCATTACAAAATAAAGATCATTATTCACCTCTTTTGTAAATGGATACAAACCTATCAAAGAGTTTATTTTTGGTGCAGATTGTCAAGTCATATTGGATTTCAAATGACATCCTATAGGGTCATTCCCTGTCAAATCAACACATTTTTAGGGCAAAAATACCATGACCATCATGGATTCCATTTGAAAATGTTGATAGCTTTGATTCCGGGCTGGTTCGCGAATCACTTTGGGTATTGAATTCTGTTTCAGTTAAAAATTCTAATGAGTGGTCACTTTACTGAATGACTAACAGTGATGGTAGCAGTTCAAATCAAGTTTCTTCTTCCTTCTCCTCCTAGGGTTAGGGTGAGGAGCCAAGCTCCCTAGCTTGTTTGACCTGTCACTGCTCTAAACTGCCGGCCGATTTGAAATCCCAGCCAACCTTAAACCACTCTGGTTGGTCAAACGCATTTTCTTTGTTCTGATTTGGTCGGCCGTTTGACCTATTTTCTAGCCCTGGGAACATGATATGGCATTTTGGTCATGTACCACTATCATCTCCTGAAAACGTGCAAACACATGAACATCCACAACCAGTGTGTATTTCATTACAGGAAGAGTTGCACACCATTGCAAAGTGAATGCAAACTGTCCAAACTGGTGTTTGACCTCGCTTTGCTGATTCCTTTCTCTGTACCACCTGCACCTCCATCTACCACCAATTTAGCTGACCAGTGTCCTGAAATTATTTGGTCACTTAATTGAAAACTAGTCCACACTGGGGAAATAAGATAATGTGAACAAAAGACTGAAAAGTACAAAGAAAGAAAATCTTGATGAAGTGAAAACGGCTGTCAATGTCTTTCGTGTTATAGTTCTGTCGCTCTTTCAAATATCCGAAAAGGTTTGGTAATGAATGAATGGCCTCAATTCTGTCTCTACAGACATTGGAACGTCCCCTCCAGGGTGCATGCCTGGGAGAAGTATATGGTGATCCTAGGATGCCCAGTTGTCAGAATCCCCCGCTCGGCCTCGCTGATGTAGTCCAGAGGAAAGCAGAGAGCAATACGTCTGGCATCAGCTTGGATGCAGAAGCTGTCTGAATGATGTCACATTAAGGGGGCTCCATTCCCTGGTTTGGAATCAGAGTTGTCCTTCTCATAGACTGGTTGCCTTCCCAAGGCTAGAGAGCCCAATTTGCCCTAGTATTTTACTCATAGCTGGGGTAGAAGAGATGGATTCATGCCTTTCCCAAAGGCATTAGTCCTAAAAACCTATTTGGGAGTGGGGTTAAAAAAAAAGTTTTTCTAGACATAATAAGGAGTAAATGTTTAAATTTTCAGCATTAATGCATCCTATACATGCGATACATACATACATAGCCAGTCATACAGAATCATTTAAAAACAGAAGAAACCTATGTTGACAGTTTTGGTTGATTGTTTCTAAAAAATTAAACTTTTTTTTCTTCAATACTGAAATGATGAATGTCATCACCTAGGAACCCATTGTCTGCATCGTTTTTGTGTGAAAAGGCCAAAAGGTTTTTCTTTCAATTAAGAGATTAGAACCTTCACATTGCGGATGTGACAACTGGAAGTGTTTTCTGCTAATTAACAGAACCGACTGGAACCTTGATCTTTTGAAGAGAAGGTCTGAAAGTGTTTTTTATCAATCTAGAGACCTTGACATTTTGAATATAGCATCCATGGAGTCTATAGTATTTTTATTAAAAGTTGAAACCTGTTGTTCGATTGGAAATAAAGAGTAAGCCCACAGTGAGAATCAAAGTCAGATTTGAAGGTGTAAAATCAGCTTCTGTTTAAACCATGGAAGCACATAGCTGAATGGTTAAAAGCAGCCTGGCTTATACTGTACTCCCTCTGGCTAGAGGGTGTGAGGTTGATTCTCACTGTGGGCTTACTCTGTATTGCTGAAGCAAGTAAAAATTAAGATGAAAGTAAAAACTAGTCAAAATTAACAATAAAAATATTGTTACAATACTTCATCCCATATTGAAAATAAATGAAGATTTAAAATGAATTAAACAAATCCACGTCAAACGTGTGATAAAAAGCAACTAAAAATTAAGATGGAGGTAAAAACTAGTCAAAATTACTAATGGTGTTAGTTGTGAAAGATGGACTTGCACATAGAAACAAATTACTGTATTTCCTGGCACCAAGGATACTTCGGACTGAAGGACACATCCTAATTTTGACTTGCAAAATTTTGGAAAAAAACCCCAAGTGGGTGAGTGTTTGTGTTTAGTATTCTTGTTATATAAGATTTACATTTTGACAAATTTTAGTTTGACTTCTGCCACTTACTAATATTCCCTTAAAAGTCAAGATTGTTCGAGGAGAGTGAAAATACCAGTCATATTGATACACAATATCTTCCCACCACAATATACAGATAAGGGTATTAATTTTTTTTTTTTGATTACATATTTAGAAACTGTCAACATAGGTTTCTTCAGTTTTTAAGCTGGTCTGGCTGGCTGTGTACAATGTCGCCTCACTAAAAGCATATTTTGGGGAGGAATTTTGAAGAGAAAGTTTTTTCTAAACATAAGGAGTAAATGTTTTTAGTGAGGGCTCAATTTACAATATAAGTTTATGCTAAATTTGTCCCTGGTTTGTGTCTGGCTGTGTGCAGGCTTGTTTTTTGAAAATTCAGACTTTTTAGTGTCAAACAAAAGACGAGAGTAACTTATTCATTGATCAGTCCTTTTTCCAAATTTTGATTGATCACCCCCAACACGGCATGCTGCCAAAAGACGTTGGTCATGTAACGGTTTCTATTGAGTGACTAACCAGAACTGTTTTTTTTATTATTTATGATACTTTTGTTTATTTAATATTTTATAAAATAAGTATAATTTAATTACTTCATTCGGAAGTTATATACAGGAGCTCAGATTACTGTCTAGCATAGATTACATTCCTCTGGGGTTAGGTTTGGCCTGGGCAAAAAGTAACCTTCATTCAAACTGTAGGATGCAGGGTAAATTTTCGAGGCTAATTTCTTGGCGTTGGGATATCATCTTCAATGCCCAATAGAAATACGGTAATTACCATTTGACCCAGAAGGACCACAAATTTACAACCAGACATCTTTCTGATAAAGATTGCTATTTCAAGTATTTGATGACACTTTTTTAATGCTAAATTGGTCTCTGTGTTGTAGAATAATGCTGGTTTTATTTCTTCTCGCCGATGTGAGAGACATCTCGATGTTGGGTTGTACATTTACGGGAGAGAACATTCTGTGAAGGGAAATAAACATTTTCTCCATACCAGAGAAAGTGCTCTCCCACATGGTTGGATGGAAAGACAACAAAATTAATTATTTTCAATTTTTTTTATTCCCGTTGATAGCTTCGATTTCGGGCTGGTTTGCAGGCCACCAGGGTTATTGAATTCTGTTAAGAATTCTAACGAGTGGTCACTTTACTGAATGGCTACCAGTGATGGTTGCAGTTCAAATCAAGTTTCTTCCTTCTTCCCCTTCCTCACCCTGATGGGCTGAGGAACCAAGCTCCTTAGCTTGTTTTGACCCGTCGCTCCTGGGTATCGGACCCTAACTGATTCTAAACTGCCGGCCGATTTGAAATCACGGCCACCCTTAAACCACTCTGGTTAGTTGAACGCATTTTCTTTGTTCTGACTTGGTCGGCCCGTTTGACCTATTTTCTAGCCCTGGGAACATGGAATGGCATTTTGGTCAGGTACCAATATTATCTCCCCAAAACGTCACCCTCTGTATCCTCCCTCCTTCTTAGCAAACAAACACACAACCAGAGTGTATTTCATTACAGAGTGTCTGGCAGCATTCACACTTGTTTTTTGAAAATTCTGATATTTTTAATGATCACTGCCCACCAAAATGCGAGTGAAGTAACTTATTCGTCTTTGATGCCTGCTGGAAATTCTGTAATCACCATTTGACCCAGAAGGACCACAAATTTATAACCAGACATCTTTCTGATAAAATATTTGATAACATTTTTTACAAGCAAAGCCATATTTTGCTTGAAAAGTTGATTGCATGTTTTAAAAATGATAAATAAGAACAAGGTGTAGCTTCTTTGAGATGGATTCTGCTGGGAGCTGGGAGCTTTTGTCTTTTGTAGCTGTGGAATGTTGACTTGTGTGGGGTGGAGTCAATGTTGGCATTAAATGACTCCTGTTTTTTTTCTTTCTTTTTCAGTAATTTCATTTTTTAACCATGTCAACCTGATGTATGGAGCAATATCAGAATACTGTACGTCAGAAGGATGTTCGATTATGAATGGACCAGGAAATGTGTAAGCAATTTTACGATTTTCTCTTTTTTTGGTTTCTATTTTGAAGAGTTCCAAAAACCAAAATGTCATTTTCACTGAGAGGTTTTATTGAACAATCTCTTTAGCAATCCTTAACATAATTCATGAGCTGCCAGTCTATCTGACATGACATAAACAGAAAGAGAGGAAGGGGGTAATGCAAACACATGAACACAAAATAGCTGTTCTGCTTTGTGTGGCCACTGATAATATAACTACTACTACTACTGATGCTGACATGTAGAATTCGTTTTTACCCCAAATGAATATAAAATTTTTAGTTAACAATACCTTGGGTTAACCTTTCAAATTACTGAGTAAACATACTGACACAGAATGCATCTTTAGGTATACCGTTAGCAAAGCAACAGGTATTTACTAGTACCCATTTAAATGCCTGCCAGTCTATCATTTCAGGTCAGTCTGACGCCCGCCCCGCTTGTGTTCATTCATTTATTTACACTTGTTTGTCTATAGGCACACTCCCTCCCATGGGTGCCACCCTCCTCTTCACCTCCAGAAGTGTGGCTACTGATCAAGTCTCATTCATCTTCTCTGATTTTCCCAGTGTTATATAATGCTGGTTGTATTTCTCCTGCCACCGATGTGTGAGGGAGACATCTCGTTCCAGGGCTGCAGATTTACGAGAGGGAAAATTCTGTGGTGGGAAATAAGTTTGGAGAAAAGGGCTCTCCCACGTGGGTGGAGGGAAATATGCCAAAATTCAGTATTTTCATTTTAAAATCTGTGGTTTGCTTTATTTCTGTCGATAGCTTTGATTCTGGGCTGGTTCGCGGATCACTTTGAGGCATCGAATTCTGCTTCAGTTATAATTCTAAACGAGTGGTCACTTTGCTGAATCACTACCAGTCATGGTTGTAATTAAAAAATCAAGGCTTCTTCCTCCTCTCTCCTCCTTCACCCCTAACAGGCAGGGGAACCTAGCCCTCTCTCGTCCGACATGTCGCTCCAGGGATTCAGATCTCACTGATTCTAAAATGCCCGCGATTTGAAAATCACTGC
>VCCN01000061.1:1121756-1143519 GCA_006491835.1 Architeuthis dux
ACTCATCTTTTGGGTATCCTTTCCTATGTGAAAGTCTAATGATGCTATGAGTTATGGGTCATTTTTGGTACCCAACACTTAATTTCTTCTTAAAAAAATGTTTCTGCCAATTGTGGTGCTTAGAAAGTGATGCCAACTTGTCATCACCTTTTCTGTGGTTTGGGGGCTTGGTATTGCTAGATACCGTTTGAGTTCAGAAGGGTCTCAATATTCTCAATGGCAGCCGTGCTGGAAGAGATTGCACCCAAAGTCCTATATTATAGAGTAATTATGCAAAACTAAGCAGTAAGCAACGGATCAATCAATCGGAGGTTTGAGACAAATTCATATATTTACCAATTCTTTGTTTAGTGATTTTTTAAATATTTTATACCCCCTCTCCAGAAGAACTGGTTTATCATGTTCCAACCTTGTGACATATGAAAACCAGGCTGAGTTGGGTAAAAGAGGGAGAGAGAGAGAGAGAGAGAAAGAGAAAAAAAGATTGTTGGGGTTGGGTGTTGGCATTTCAAACTGTTTATAAATAAAAAATAAACATCCGTAATAATTATCTCCCCTTGAAAGCATGAGAAGAATTATTCAGTTCTTTTTGTGGTTATTTTATGACTTCTGGGTTCAATTTGATTTCTCATGAATGTTCCATCATAAAAAGAGAGAATTACAACAACGATCCAATGAGATGGAAAGGAAGATAAAATCATATTGTTTTGTTGTTTGTTCCTTTACAGGGTGTAAGCCAGTGTTCTCACTAGCCAGTTAACAGCTAATTCCCAATAGAAACCTAGCATGTGTTTTTGACCATTTTTAATGTCTTTGACTATTTTTAGTATCTTTGACCAGTTTTTGTGTCTTGATTGGCCATTTTTGGCTTTTTGGCAATTTTTAGTGTCTTTGAACGTTTTTTTGGTGTCTTTGATCATTTTTGGCTTTTTAGGCCATTTTTAGTGTCTTTTGGGGCATTTTGTGTTGGCCATTTTTAGAGTCTTTGACCATTTTTAGTATCTTTTTGGCCATTTTTAGTGTCTTTGGCTGTTTTGGCCATTTCTGACTTTAAAAAAATACTACTATCAGCAGCAGTTGACCACGGCACGATGAAGAGAGGTGACTGGAGATAGAATGGGGATTGCGAGGGGTAGATGTAGAAAATAGTAATTCACTTTGTGTCTTCTCATTTTATCGGGCAGTTTCTAAAAACTACAAATAAAATTACAAATAAATCTACTAAATTTACTAAAACACCTATTTTTCGTATTGCCTCGTTATCTTTCGAGATGACCCACCTTCACATTTTCAGCTGTGACCCGAAGAACCAACGACTGCAGTCTCGTCAAGTGCTGGAATTTCCACAACGGTATCTTGGCAGTGCACCACACAGGTGCCTCATGGTACAAATGGTGTGGATATCAAATTCCTGTTTTAGGCTTCTTGTAGAGCATAGGACTTCATTTCGGTTTAGGTAGCAAGTTTGTTTTACTTACTAGATCGTTCCTGGTTTGTTCTCCTCCACAATTCTTCATTGGAGAGTGATTCTATTCAGATACCCTCATTCATTTTGGTATTTTGTCCGAGTCAAGATATGAACAAGTGACATTATTTACCCGATTTCATATTAATAATGATTTGAATTTTAAACTGGTGCATGTTTTAAAGTAAATTCCTGGAACTCATTTTTAATGTGTTCGGGAATTTAATAATTTTTTTGTCAAAATGGAGTTGCGCCACCCGCAACTCCATTTTGACAAAAAAATAATAAATCCATCTCAGGGCAGACTGGGTTCTCTAGCCATGGTTGGCAACCACTCTAGGAGACAGATAACTCTGTTTGGGTATCATCGAGGCTGCAGCGCATTGTGGAGCTTGAAGAGGAATTTTTGGTCCTTTACTAGTTTTGTGCTTTTATAATTATTTTTATTTATCACTTCTTAGAATTTATCCACATTCAGCGAATCACCAGCTTCAGGAATTAAATGATAGGGGTTATCATCAAATAAGAATATAATTTATTGCCTTTCGGGAATTACTAATAGACAACACCTAGCCTGCCAAATATAATTTATTGCCTTTCAGTGAATATTAAGAGGCAAATCATGCTAGCCTGCCTATAAGATTACTTTTTCTTTCAAAAGTTAATGAGGGTTCTTATCTGCCTAAAGACGACTTAAGTAGCCAGTGCTGGGGAAACAAATTCCCTTCTCTGGTAACGAGACATAGGGATACAGACAATACACTCTATGATGTTAGATTTTTATTAATTGACCATTGCTCTGATTCTGTCAACATTGCAGGGGGGGGGGGCTGTCAGAGAAACAAATTCTTAGATGGATTCCGATTAGCTGAGTTTCCACTTAAAGAGGCTGTATGTGCTTTCAAGTGTCAGATCAAATTTATGTTGCTAATTTTTTCCAATTATGGATCGCAGAGTAAAAATAAATATTAATTTATTTTGGTGCTTTATTTATTTTATATACTGTATGAATGCATGTATGCATGCGATATGTACAGTTGTTTCAAATAAATTGAAATTTTACAAAAATTACTACAAAATCGCATTCATATATTAAAGTGATATTTGACAAATCAACAATTTTTCTAAGTGTTTTGTATATTTTATACAGTATTTTGTACATTTTATACAAAACTTATATATATTTACATATTTATAACACATCTGAGAGAGTCGATCTGTCCAAGTCTTCCTTTTCAGTCTGCAATATCCTCCTTTTTAGAAATTTAGAAATCCCCCCAGTAATACCATTTGTGGACTATCAGGGTTGCTCTGCCCCCAGGTTGGGAACCCTGGGGTAGAGTGTCCTTTTTGTAAATTTGGAGATGGCTACCCATGCTGGACCCAGGCAGATAGGCTGACGGTGCGCTACTATCCTTCACTGTAATCTAAGTCCAGCACAAGTCCAGGATGTTAGCCAGCATCAGCCGCTAGCTGTTTAATGGCTAATTTACCAATTAAGCAAAGTGTGTTTTTGACCAGTTTAGTGTCTTTTTGGAGTTTTACGGACCTCGGAAAACATCCCTATAAAAACAGTGGGGAAATAAAATTCCTGGCTAACACCCTGAAGTCATAAGTTCAGACCCTGTGGTGGACCACAGCTGCTGCACCACTCAGAACTGAAGCAGTGGTTATCTTCGACCACAAATGACGTACAGGATCAAATGATTACTTTTTTGAAAGCCAGCTGTGACTCCTAGACCAGCAGAACTTCTGTTACATCAAAGCAAATGACATTAGCTTCACTCCACTGTGTCTAATCACATTTGAAATAATTTTTTTGATAAAAATTCTGAGGGAAATAAAGCAATTATTTCGGCTAGATTAGGGCTAGATTACTTGACTGTTCCTTTGTTAAAAAAAACTATAGAATTTTTAATCACCGCTACCCACAACGGGTTTATTGCTGGGTTTAGATTATTCATGCGTTCTGACATTTATATGCAGGGCCGTCGGAACAAAATTCATATTAGGAGGCTGCGAGGGAAGCGGAAATTGTTTTTTTGAGACCACACCCTTTAGATCGCTGGAAAACACCCCTATTGTAAAAAGTGAACTATTTAATTGATGGATATATGATGATATTCAGATATCTAATTGATGAAGATAATTATGAACAAAAGGCTGCTTAGGGAATTTTTGAAAATAGAGCTTCAAAATCTGCCAGGCAACCATGTGCGTTGGGAATCAAGGATACTTGATTCCCAACGTGCATGGTTGTTTTAGAAATACACAATTTATCTTTGACTTTTAAAAAATTTTGATCGAAGTGTCTTTGCTCGAGTGAATTGCACGAAAAAAAAGAAGAAATTGCTGTAATGAATATAAAAAAACTCAGTTATAATTTTTCAGTCAATATGATTAATAAAAGAAAAAGTCTGTGGATGACTTGAAAAATACATTGATTTCTGGCAGATTTTGAAGCTCTATTTTCAAAAATTCCCTAAGCAGCCTTTTGTTCATAAGAGGTCAAGGTTTTTTCCCTTGGATTTATCAAATTGAAATCGAGACTCTGGATAGGTCTATTATACACCTATGAACTAGCAAAAAATGATTGATGGGGATAATTGGTTTATTTACTCTTTCTGTAATCTTAAAGCT
This sequence comes from Architeuthis dux, assembly GCA_006491835.1. NCBI lineage: Eukaryota > Metazoa > Mollusca > Cephalopoda > Oegopsida > Architeuthidae > Architeuthis > Architeuthis dux. Next base: position 1,125,862 of record VCCN01000061.1, read on the forward strand.
AGCTTTTTGTAGCATTTTTCAAAAAAAATAAGGAACACATATTAGCAAATTACGGCCCTGATATGTACTATGTATCCGGACTTTGCCCAGCCCTAACTGTTCATAGTAGAAACTTGAAATGTTGCACACACACTCCCCTCAATCAGTAGGAAGAATATTTATTTTTTTTGTTTTTTGAAAATACCCCATAATAGGTTTTTAGAGGAGGGTCCAATATGCAATGTAAGTTTATGTTAAATTGGTCACTAGCTTGTGCCCGCTTGTTTTTTTTGAAAATTTTAGACCTTTTTTTTGTAATCAATGCCCAACAAAAGTAACTTATTCATTGATCACCCCTTTTTCCAACTTTTTACTTGATCACCCCAAACACAGCACATATGGGTGGCAGTGATTCATAATTTCCCTTGGAATGCTAGCTGTTTACTTGTTTCTTTTGGGGGGAGTGAACTTTCATACCCCACTGCTTGAAGAGCGCCTTTAGGAAAGGAAGTTAAATCAGCCACCAAATGAGGTTTTAATGGTTGGAATTATTTATTTTCTAGGTAATATATTTTCCAAAGAAAAATGTGGCACAAGGCCAGAGGATTTGGAAGGTGTTGGTCATCATGTCTACACTCGTTTAATGACTAATTCCCTATAGAAAACTAATTCCAATTCCCCAATTAAGCTGAGCCTGTTTTGACCATTTTTAGTGTCTTTATGTGGCATTTTTGTCAATTTTTGGCAATTTATGGCTTTTTTTGCCACATGGCTTTTTAGTGATTTTTTTTGTTGTTTTTTTGCCATTTTTGCCATTTATGGCTTTTTTGGCTTTTTTTCAACATTCTTTTCTTTTCTTTTGGCTATTTATGGCTTTTGGGGCTTTTTTGCCACTTATGGCTGTTTTGGGCTTTTTTTGCGCCATTTATGACTTTTTTGGCAATACCAAATAAATACAAATAGAAAAATGTGGACCTCAGAAAACTTCCCAATCCTATAAAAATGGTGGATAACTCAAATTCCTGGCTAAACACTCTGCTTAACAAGCCACATTCACTAAACCCAAACATTCTTCATTAAATGAATACATTGTGTCAGTGAACCTAGTCTCCCCTTTTTCTTTTTTTTTTTTCTGAATAAATACAATGTGTTTATTTCGATTCCTTACAAAATGCATAAAATCTTTTTTGTTTTTTACCTCTACTAACATAGACGGAAGAGGTATATGTATTCACTTGTGTATGTCTGTCAGTTTGTACATACAATATCTCCAAAAGTTCTCTATTTATTTCTATGAAATTTTGTAGAAGGGTGGGTTATGGGCTACAGATTGAGTGATTAAATTTTTGTGCAGATCTGAGCACGAGCCCGTCACCAAATGTTAGCCGGCTGAAGGAGTATGGACAAGGACGGCGGGTTCGTTCTTGTTGTAACAGCTGTCTGGCCGTGTTGAATTTTCATGCCTGTAGTTAACCTTCCCCCACGTTGTGTTCAAGATTGAAAGGTCACTTTTAGACGCGGGCGAAGAATCGGTTGATGCTGGGTCCAAAAGGTGTTACACGTAAAAAAATAAAAGGTAGCTGAATAAACGACAACAGGTTGGTTTAAATCAAGTTTAAAGTTTAATACCTCGCGGGCTGCAATCATAGAAACCCTTCCCTTTAGATTGAGGTAATGTGATATCTGTTTGGGTGGCCTTCTCGTATGGAATGTATAGAAGTGAGCGACTTGGGACAGGGTTAGTTCTTCTGTATGCTTCTTTACTAGTTGGTAATTCGGGTTACTGTTGGACTTCAGCAAAAGCTATGATCCTCACAGGGTGGTCAGTCAATTGGAGAACATTTATCTCGTAGGTTCTGGCTGGTCTGAAATTTTTGCGCTCACTGACTTCAAGAGTCCAAAACTTGCTGTTTATATGACAATCGCCTCCATACGAGAGTGGGTCTGATGGTATGAGGAGATGGTATGTTTAGAATATCTCCCCATTTCCGCTATTTAGCCTTTCCTTCTGATAAGAGATTTTATTTTACTAACACCTTTTTTAATTACTATTATTCGGGGGGGGGGTACACCTGGTTTTGACATCTTGTTTACCAAAAGAAATTTTGACTTTTTCTCCATTGTCTCGAAATCAATATGACAACATGTCGCTAGGATTCTGATAAGGGCTTTCGTACACGCAGTCCTGCCTAGGTCGGCAAGTGTAATTTTTTATAATTTCAGTGCAGAATATCTTTCCGTTTCCGCTTTTTAACCTTTCTTAACCCCTCTTGGCTAAAATTACTGATAGTGACATTTGTTCTTTTGGTTTCTCAAATTTCAACCAAAAGTACCTATTTCGATAACCAACTGTTATGTACCCATCAAATTCATGCTTATATAATTTGTCATACAACATACAATGTAACACTTATGTACTTGTAAAATCTAGTGCATTTCTCAACAAAAGTATTCTCCTTAGGAATTTTCAAATATCTCTTTTTACTATTAATCCCATTAACCCCTGGCCATAGTATCACACAATTACTTCCCCTGATAATGGCATTGGTGTGTGTGTTCTAGTGGTTACAAGATCTTCAGAGGAAACTGCAAGACATCTTCTTTTTGGGTTTGAAACAGAACTTGCTAGAATCTGAAAGTCACTATTTCTCCATGTAGAAAACTTTCAAGATGGTGATTCCAAAGTGTATGCCAGGGCCCTCCGAGGTACCAGGGTTAGCTCCCAGGGGCACTGGGATATTCAATAATTCCAGTCAATTGTAATTTGGTGCACTGATGCATGGTCACAATGATAGGAAGCGACATCTAACTGGCCCATCACAAATCACTTTAAATTACACGATTCATTATTTTTTTACCTAATGAACATAAATACAACTAGTCACTCAATAGAAACTATCATGTGACCAATGTCTTTTTGGCACTATGCCAATTGGAAAAGGGGTGATCAATGAATAAGTTACTTTACTCGCCTTTTGTTGGGCAGTGATCACTATAAAACTGAACCTCCACTAAAAAACCTATTTGGGAGGAATTTTAAAAAACAAACCAAAAAAAAACGTTTTTACTAGATATAATAAAGAGTAAATGTTTAAATTTTCAGCCATTTAGCTCCATTGGTGAAGCCTGTATACGTGATACATACATATATAGCCCCCCCTGATTGACTGTTTCTAATTGTTCATTATTTTCTGACTTAAGCTAACATGAAAAATTCCTTCTACCCTAAGGATGCCATTTATTTATTTATATTTAATGCTTCTATGGGCATCTCATTATAAAATATTGTCTTGTCAACATTAACAAAAAAAAAATTACAATAATTTTAGAGCATGAAAAAATTACACATCGTTATCAATAATGGAAAACACTTCATTTATATAAATTCACGTGAATTAATTAATTTTAAAGAAAAGAAATATTTTACCATCTCAGCGTTGCCATATCACACATTGGCTTGCCATACTTTATACGTAATAACTTAAATTCTTTTACAGATTTCCTCTGTGAGTTCCCAATACTGACCATTTAATTTATTTTTTATGCCATTTTCTATAAATTTGTCAATACTATTTATTTTTAAAGCTGTTAATACTACCACTTTTTTTTATTAAATTTGACTAGTTTTTACCTTCATCCTAATTTTAGTTGTTTTTATACAACTTATAATAATAATAAGGTAAAAACTAGTCAAATTTAATAAAAAGTGGTGTGTTACAATATTTCATCCAATAATAATAAAGATTAACTACTTTTATTCTTCACGTATTCAGCCAATTTATTCCAATAGTACACAACTCTCTCTCTAAAGAAATCCATAGATTTATTTGGGCATATGATTAGATTATTTGTTCTATTAGAGAGGTTTAAAAAAAGTTATAGAACCACTGCTATAATCTGAAACACCTGAAGAGTCACTATTATTGAGTTTTTGTTTTTTATTTTGTCCTTTCTCCCTACCTTTACTTTGGGAAATTTTCTCTTGGCTTTTCTTTCCAAGTTATTTCTGCTCGTTTAATTCCCAAGCCTTGTTTATATTTTGCGTATTAGGAAAATATTGATCTTTTTTCTTCTTTCTATCTCCCTGGCTCTTAACTCTTTCCTCTCTAAGAAACAATTTTGATAAGTTCCCTGCCTGCCAGACTCCCTTCATCTAACAAAGTGTCTATTTATTTTCATTATTGTGATAATAATCTAGCTACCTTTAGCCACTATTAGCTATTTATTTTAATTATTGTGATAATGATCTAGCTACTTTTAGTTATTTACTTACATTGTGCTACTTTTAGCCATTATTAAATATTTATAAAATCTTTTCTTCTTTTTAACTCTTTCCTCTATAAGAGACATATTTGATAAATTCCCTGCCTGCCTGACTCCTTTTGTCTAACAATGTGCCTGTGTTCCCTGAAACTAATCTAACAGTCTGTTGCTGAACAAAAAAATACAATGGGCAGTAAATAAATTGTTATATCTCTTTTAATATTAAATGTACGCTTACTAAATTTTCAGTGTTTATTCCCAATGTATCACTTCTAAGTTCAGTGAAATAAAACCAGCAAAAAGCTAATTGAAAAAGGTATTATTATCGATTGATTGGCATTGTCATGATTTAAATTTTTAAATGTTTTTTCTGTTTTTTTAGTAAATTTTTTATCAATATTTAAAAAAGATTTTCGTTGTTTATTTTCAATAATATCTAATAAATTATTATCTATAAACTGCTTAGCGGTATCGGGTAATTGTGTAGCTGGTCCAGGAATATCCACAAAATCCTCAATATTTACATTCTACAAGCGATCAGCCACGTTTTTTGTTTTTGTTCATCTTATTTTATCAATTTTTATCACATTTAAAAAAAAAAAAACTTTTAAGAAGGAAATCCAAACACATTGTTTCTGAACTGAAGATTCTTTAAAACTTGATTCGGATTTTCATGGAAAATTCAATTTATATTCAATAAATTATGTTTGTTATGTGGATGTAAGGAGATCTGACAGAATGGTAGATGTAATTTGACAAAATCTTTCATTTCCACATTGTCAAATTACCTCCTATTAATAAATTATATTTAATGTGGTTTTCTTTTCCTTTTTTCTTTTTTTCCCTTTTCTCTTTTCCCCTTTTCTCTTTTTCCTTTTTTGTTTGTTTCTCTTTTTTCCTTGTTTTTTTCTTTTCCTTGTTTTTTTCTTTTCTTTCTTTTTCCCTTTTTCACTTTCTTTTTCACCTTTCTCTTTTTCTTTTTCTCCTTTACCAAAGAAAAAGTAATTTTCTGTTAATTTTTCACACAATTTTATGAATGGCAAAAATAACAGGTTTCCACCCAGAACAACAATCACAACAACTAAAAATACCATCTTCTGTTGACCACAATGTCTCACAATGTCCCACTAACCTTTTTTCCATGATCGGACAATAATTATTAATTCACATGAATCGCTGGCATTCTTGGATCCTAAAATTCTGTTATAAAATTTGTGAAAAAGTTACCTTGTTTTAAAAAAAAAAAGAAAATTGTTGATCATCAGCAGCATCATCAGCCATTATAAGTCCACTGCTGGACAAAGGCCTTTCCCATCTCCTTCCATGACAATCTAGATTGTGTTAACCTCTGCCATGTCTTACCGGCAAACTTTTCTATCTCGTCCCTCCATCTTGTGTCTGGTCTTTTCCTACTGCATTTACTGCCCCATGGGCACCACTCGGTTAGTCTTTATCCCCATCTATTGTCGTCTCTTCTTGCTAGGTGACCATCCCATCTCCATTTTTCCTGCTTAATTATTTGTATAATATCTTTAACTCTAGTCCTGCTTTTGATCCATGTTGATCTTTTTCTATCTCTTAGAGTTATCCCTAGCATTGCGCTTTCCATGGCTCTCTGTGCAACCGTTGTATACTTTACGATTTAGGCACTTTAGGTGCTCTTTAAAATGTTTCTATTCATACCGAATGCTTTCCAACCTATTGTTATGCATTGTTTTATTTAGCAGTCATGGTCTTTCACTAACTTTATTACCTGTCCTAGGTAGATGTATTCGTCAACCTCTTCTAGCACCTCTCCCTCTATCTTTTGACATTTTTGGGGACTTTATCGTTGAACATTACCTCTGTCTTTGTTCTGTCCATCTTTCACTCTGGTCCTCCCTCTGATCCATGTTGATCTTTTTCTATCTCTTAGAGTTATCCCTAGCATTGCTCTTTCCATGGCTCTCTGTGCTATTCTAAGTTGGTTTTTAGCTCGTTTTATTAATTTCCATGTTTTGCATCCGTATGTCATGGCTGGTATTATATAAACGTTGTATACTTTATGCTTTAAGCACATTGGTAAGGTGCTTTTCAAAAGCCTTAAAAGTCAAATTATCTTCAACTGCCTTGCTGGGGGGAGATGTGGATTCATGCCTTTCCCAAAGGCATTAGTGCAAAGTGAACATAAGCAGCAATAGGGATATTTACTTATATTAAAAACTGTCAACCAAAAACTGTCAACATAGGTTTCTTCAGTTTTTGAGTTAGTCTGGCTGGTAGGCTATATATCTATCACACATACAGGCTGCACTAATGGAGCTAGAGGACTGAAAATTTTAACATTTTCTACTTATTATCTAACCCTAACCCTAGAAAAATCTTTTTTTTTGTTCTTTTGAAAATTCCCCTCCTTAAATTGTTTTTTAGTGGGGCGTTCAATTTGCAATATAAGTTAATGCTAAATTGATCCCTTAGTTTGAGTCTGGCAGCATTCACACTTGTTTTTTTGTTGAAAATTCAGCCTTTTTTTTAGTGATCACTGCCCAACAAAAGGCAAGAGAAGTAACTTATTCATTGATCACTCCTTTTTGACTCCAACTCCAGTCAGAAAAATTTTTCCAACTCCAACTCCAGTCAGTAAAGTTTTTTTGACTCCAACAACCCAAAATTCCTCCGACTGACTCCACAGCCCTGATTTTTTTCCCTAAAAATGTGTTGCTTTGATATGGAATGACCCCGCAGTATTATTCTGTGCTTTTCTCTCTGATGTTTGTTAATTGTTTCTTTTCTTTCTTTTTTTTCTTTGTAGGCAATATTTTTGGCATGACGAAAAAGGCAAGAAATTTAAAAATGCAGCACCCGAATATGTTGATTATGTAATGTCATTCATACAAAAGGATATTTTAGAAGAATCAGTCTTTCCCACAAAATTTGGTAAGTTCCTCTAAAGTGGAATTGCTTCTGCAATTATTTGCAGCCTCAATGTGAACCTGTCAGGATTCACTTAATTTTTGGTAAAGATCTACTTTCGTTCACCAAGTTGAAAAAAAAATTAGAAACAATTTTTTTTGCCAGTAATTTTTTGTGCTTTTAATCCATTAGACCCTAACAATCTGGTATTTTTGACTTTTTAGAAAAAATGTTTTTTTAAGGTTTTACAAGCGGGTTCTATTTACAATGTTACTGTATGGTAAACGGGACCTTTACTTTCTGTCCATTGTATGGAACCCCCTCCCTGGGCGGACACAGGTGCACCCAAGGGCAGCCCGCGTGGTCCCAACCAAAAAACCTTAATGAAAGCGCTCAAAAATCATCATTAAAATATCAAAGAAACATAGTTAACAACATTTACAAGGGAAATAACAACATGCTTCAAAACCTCACTTCCGGATTAAAACACAAAACATTACTGGCGAAAAAAAATTGTTTATATTTTTTTCATCTTGGTTAACGAAAGTAGTTCTTTACCAAAAATTGTTTATATTTTTTTTCGACTTGGTTTCGACTTTTTTATATTTATTTCCTCTAGCATGACCACCTGTTATACAAAACATCAAATTTGGTTTTAATTTACCTTTCTGTACAAAAATTATTTTTCTCTCTAATATTTCTCCCTCCTTTAACGCCTCATCGGGGCAAACTTTTTATTTTAATTACTGCTACCCACAACACTGATTTATTGCTGGGTTTAGGTTATTCATGTGTTCTAACATTTATTTTCTTTATTTGCCTCCCCATGACGGCAAATTCGACACAAGGTCTTTTTTAGGGTGGGGACCTGCATGTGAACCTTGGGACAAGCTGGTCAGTGGTCACAGGATGAATCCTGCGTAAAAGTTCTCAGGACAAATCCTGAGCATGCTGGATGAAGATCCCGAGCCAGAGCCCGCCCAACTTCTCGGCCAGAATGCATCGATATCCTGTGCAACCTCTCAGGACGAATCCTGGGCATGCAACAAGGACCCAGGACGTATCCCGGGCAGGGGCTCTCTGAACTTTGAAGCCATGTAGGTCTCGAAGAACAGATACTACACTTTGCTTAGCCAAAAGGCCATGTATCAATCTATGTATCCGGGCTTTGCCCAGCTCAAACCGTTCATAGTAGAAACATGAGATTTTATATACACACTCCCCTCAATGAGTAGGGGAAATGTTTTTTTTTTTTTAAATTACCCCCCTAAATAGGTTTGCATAGGGGGGTTCAATTTTATCTATCTATCTGGACTTTTCCCAGCCCTAATTGTTCATAGTAGAAACTTGAAATTTTGTACACACACTCCCCTCAATGAGTAAGGAAAATGCTTTTTTGAACATTCCCCTCCAAAATAGAGTTTTAGTGGGGGGTACATGCTAAATTGGTCACTAGTTTGTGTCCGCTTGTTCTTTGAAAATTCTAATTTTTTAATGATCACAGCCAAACTTTTTAATTGATCACCCCCAACACAGCATTTATGGGTGGCAGTGATTTATAATTTCCCTTGGAATGCTAGTTTAATATTTCTTTTAAATTAATACTGTTTACTCTTTGTCAAATCAGTTGAATCTTTAAACAATCGTTTGTTTGGAAATTATCCAGTTATTTGATATTAACAAAAACAAAATTGCCTACCTAGGGCAATGGCCCCTTAGTCCCTTCAAAGTACACCCCTGGGACCTCTCGCACTTATCCCAGAGTCCCTTTCACTTTTCAAGACTGCAAAGTCCTCTTTCGGGATCGCCATCAGCTGCCTTGTCCCATTCTCCTTAATCTCATCCAGCATCTGAAATCTCTTGAGGGAAAAGCCAGAAGTCACTGCTAGCCAAATCTGGACTGTAGAGGAGCTGGGTGATGTGATGTTTTACAAAAAACCCTGCACGTGATGTGAAGAATCTACTCGCTTGGTCACACCGTGCACAAACTCACTCAATGGCATCTCACTGTCAACTGAATAACCCCACAGGAGTGTGTCTGTTCACACATGCGCAGTAAGGTCTCCTCTAATCAGTTGCCAAGTTACATCAAGGTCTCGCAACTGGTCCTCGATATATATTCAAAACAGCTGGATACTTCCCAGACAGAGCTTGTATTCGTCCAATCGTGGTCGGTCGAGAGTTGAGTTGCCCTTTATTGTCAACAACCAGTTTGTATTGTAATAAAAGTGAAATATTTTAATAATATTTCTCATCAAATAATCTCCCAGGAAGACTAGCATAAAATCTGTGTTTATAGTCGTGCGTTTCTCACCAAAAGAGCAATTCAAGTTGGTTGAAGTGAAGCAAATCTGAAACAAATTAAACATTTTTGATTGACCTTGGGAAATCAAAACAAAATGGCTTTCTAATTTTAGAAGAAGAAAAGAACATCTGGTAACATTTGTCAATTTCTTTCTGTAATAAAACTATTTGTTTCCAATTAATTTTAAAACCCATAAAAACCTTCAACACAGCATGCTGCCAAAAGATTTTTCTATTGAGTGACTAACCAAACCTGTTGAATAAAGTGTTCGGTTTGAAATTCCAAGATGAGGACACCAGTCAGAGTAGATCAGTGTATAATAATGATAATTCCTCATCTCAGAAATACACCTGAAGAATATCTTGTGGAGACTGACAATTCAAAAATAGAAAGTAATAGGGAAATTATCAATCACTACCAGCCATATAGGCTGCTTTGTAAATTAAGCAGTGGTGGTGGTACAGTTACCTTGATGAAAATACTACCAGCATGGTTTGAATCATAAATTCATGATTTTAAAAAAACCCAGGTCTGGTTAGTTACTCAATAGAAACCGTCAAATGACCAATTAACAAAAATGGAAAAAGGCATGATTATTGAGTAAGTTACTTTTCTTAACTTTTTTCGGCTGTGATCACTAAAAAGTCCAAATTTTCAAAAAACAAGTGTGAATGCTGCTGGACACAAACTAAAGGACCAATTGGCATGAATTTTCATGAATTTTCAAAAAACAAGCGGGCACAAACTAGTGATTAATTTAGCATAAGCTTACATTGTAAATTGAACGTCCCACTAAAAACCCTTTTAGGAGATGAATTTTCAAAAAACAAAAAAAAATATTTACCTTACTCATTGAGGGGAGTGTGTATGTGTGTGCAAAATTTCAAGTTTCTACTATGAACAGTTAGGGCTGGGTGAAGTCCAGATACATAGATAGATACATATAAATGTCAGAACATATGAATAACCTAAACCCAGCAACAGTGATTAAACTGGTCTGTTGTGGGTAGCTGTGATTAACAAACTTAATACAACCTCCTCAATATAATAACCTTAATGTTTACTGACCCATTCACACATTGTGTGTCATCAGGTTTTGTTGCTGAGGATTAGTTTTTGTGGCCAATGGAACAAATGGATGATTATCTTTTTGTTTGAAAAGTTCTCATTCTAGTATCCGGGGCAGAATATTAAAACATTTGTTTCAGGTTTGACAATTTCTCATAACGTAATTCTTTGTGTATAATATGAGTACTAGATTTAGAGGTTAAAAGTAGGTATAAAATGTAACTACAGCCCGGCTCATTCAATGAAGAAGCCAGGAAAGTAAAAAAAACTCTTCTTACTGATGTACATAAATGATCTTTATTCTCTGAAGTCTTAGTACAATATGATATACATAATCTTTAGTACAACGTGTTAGTACAACGCTCAGTACAATGTTTTGGTACAACATCTTAGTACAACGTGAAAAGGACTTTGTGTCGTGATTCTGAGGAGAAGAAATTTGTGCACGGCTCTGAAGGTTGGTTTTGTTAGACTGATGTGGTGGAGACTTGGGGCTCTTAATATGGGCAAAGAAATGCGTGTGTGTGTTAAAACATGTGTTTTTCATTAACCACTGTGTCATAAGGTCAAGTTATTCTGACCCCAACTTCGACACAATCAAATCTGTAGTCCCCTTTTCGTGAGACATAGATATCCACAAATTCACCAGGTGTGTCCCTGGAGAGTTTTGGACCTACTTAAATTCTCTTTAGCTGGAGACAAAGCCGGGCAAAAACTCGACTCTGCCTGTCCCTTGAGGGCATCGCTTTTTATCACAAAGCGCCTTATGATGACGCCTGGCTGCTCCCTACCCCAATCCTTCACCTACGGACACCTGGTTCTTTGTGAATCTTTTTCAATTTATCTCTGTTTGGCGCTATCTACATAAAATTGTAGCCTCTTGTATAACACGAGTACTTAACTTGGCACTACAGTTCCGCAGTCACACATGTTTTTCTGCTTTTCTGCAGTTATACAATAAGTGCACCCTATTTTTATGTTGTGTTCTGTTAGAGTGGTAATTATTTTAATTTCATCAAATGAAATAACATAAAAAATCAAAAATCAAAGGTACCTACCTTTGTGCATTCAATTTGAAGCTCAAATTAAAAAGAAAAATTTTGTCCACTGACTCCAGAAATGTTTTTGTCTAATTCATTTCATTTTTACTTAAATATATTTCTGAGTAGGTGGGTTGTATCACCTATGCTATCAAATGCTAACATTCGGGTATAGCACTGTAGAAGTACGGTGTGTATGTATATATACATATATGATAATTATAAAGACCATGGCACTGGTTTGACCCGATTGTTTTTTGCAATCGGGTCAAACTGGTGCCGAGCAAATATAGGTTCCCAATTAAAAATTTCTTTATAATTATTATATTCAGTTGGATATAAAGTTATCCATTCTCGTTTTATATGTATATATATATTATCATCATCATTATCAGCCATTATATATATCTTAAGATGAAGAGATGCCCCAATAAGATAGAGATAGAGAACATTAGCAACTTCAGAGTAGTGATAGAGAACAGATTTCAGGCACTGTGGAATAGCAACAGTGACATAGAGGAAAGGAGTAAATAAAAGCAATATCTAGTCGTGTACCAAGAAACCAATATCCAATCTATTCACGTCTACTTTTGCTGTTTGAGTATGTGTATTTTGGAGCGCAATCTCCACTGCAAATAGAAAACAGGTCTGGTTAGTCATTCAATAAAAACTGTCTGTCTTTTGGCAGCATGCTGTGTTGGGGGCGATCAATTTTGTTGGGTTGTTAAAGTATGAAATTTCAAAAAAGAACAGCATGAACGCTGCCAGATACAAACTAAGGGACCAATTTAGCATAAACTTAGATTGTAAATTGAATCCCCCATAAAAACATATTTGGAGGGGGATTTTCAAAACAAAAATAATGTTTTTTCTTTCTCTAAACATAATAAGAAGTAAATGTTAAAATTTTTAACCCTCTAGCTCAATTGGTGTGGCCTGTACACGTGACACATACACCCATAGCCAGCCAGCCAGAATCACTTAAAAATTGAAGGAACCTATGTGGACCGTTTTGGTAGACAGTTTCTAATACTGAACTCGAGCTGGAAGAGGAGAAGGCCAATCTTGTCGGCGCCCTCCGTTGTTGGGGGCAAAGTGCTAACTGACCCCATCTGTCGAGGCAATTGCTTGATTATTAATGTGCCGGTTGGTTTGTAAAGAAAACAGAATTGGCACCTGTTTCATTTCTACATTCGTTCAACCATCCTTTGGTCGGCTGTGTTATTCACACCTTTACTGAGACACTCCTTAGGCAAATAAAAACGTGTTTGAGTCGTGAACAAAAACAAGAGAAAGGTAAATAATTAAATAGGTGGTGGTGGTGGGGGGGGAGTTTCTTTTATTTTCTCAAATATACAACATTCTTGGGTCAAGGAAGTGTTGCTCGGCAATTAATGACTTTTGGCATTTTTTTCATTTTGTTGTTGGTTCAGTTACCTACCTTGATTTGTAATGGCTTGTGGTTTCTCAAGGTGTGAATTGATAATCCTTTTGAAACTGTGTGTAAGAGATCCCAAGATTACTTGCTGAGAGAGGGAGGTAGAGAGGGAGAGAGCAAAGGACCACTAGAGAGTTGGGTATTTGTTTAATTTATTTAATCCTGTGTGTTCTGGCTGCTTTCAAGGCTCGCTGTAAAGTTTAGGTGATATTATATCCCCTTGTCTTACTCCTTTAGCTATCTTTATCTTGTTTGTATCTTTATTTATAGTCTAATTATTACGGTGCCATTTTGTATATGTTTTGGATGATTTGTATGTAATTTTCATTAACACCTTGTTCTCGCATTGAGTTGAAGACTGCTGTGTGTTCCACCAAGTCAAATGCTTTCTCATAGTCTACGAAGGCCAAACAGAGTCGTCTGTTGTATTCTAAGGACGTCACGATTAGTTGGGTTGCCAGTATGGTTTGCGGATTGGGCGTGTTTTAAACTCTTCCCATTTCTGATAGCCTGTATTATCCTTTTCGTGTTTTTCTTTCTTTTTTCTTTTCTCGTTCTTTTATTTATTAATTTGTTAAGTTTTGCTTTTTTGTTTTTGTCCTCTTTAGTTTCTATCTCCATATTTCTTCTCTGTTTGATTAGTTTTAATGTTGCTTTAGAGTATTTCACTGTATTATTGTCTACATTTGTACTGCCTGCCATCTCTGCTGCTTCCTTGATTCTATTTGTCAGACTGTTACACTTTTCCTCTATGTCACTGGCGCTATTCCACAAGGCCTGGAATCTGTTCTCTATCGCTACTCTGAAGTTGCTAATGTTCTCTATCTCATTGGGGCATGAAGCAACCATAGAATGGTAGCAAATGATTCTAAATAAATTATACAGGTATATATTTTAGTATAAATGTATTTATTTCAATAATCCTTTGAGGACGTCATTCTTTATAAAGAAGGGTGATTCCAAGAAGAAGAAAATGTCTTTATTTAATAAAAAACATACATTAAAAAAACATGCACTGTAAGGGGAACGTAGTCTTACCTTAAAGGTATTCTCACCCCCCCCCAAAAAAAACATTACAAGTTGAAACAAACTTATTTACTTTAATAATTACTACATATATTCGATAAAAATAAACTGAAATTATTAAATTTAAGTAAAAGGCAATTAGCTTCAGTATTTTGTACAAAGTCTCCCAATAAAAAACATTAATTAACGAATGGCTTTAAAGAATAACCAACTAAAATTGGAAAAAACGCATCGGGAAGATTTAAGTTATATTAACACTCCAACCAGAATTGAGGGACTGAGACGCATGTGGTCTGCTGTTGAAATAATAATTTTTACATTTTCATTTAAAGATGTGCACTGATATATTGTTTATATCAGCGTGTTTAGAAAATTCATTACATAAAATAAGACATAATTCTTAACTTAGTTCTAGCAAATGGGGGATCAATATTAAGTAGATTTCTAGTGAAATGACCATGAATTTCATCATGAGCTCTAATGCTGTTACATAAATACATAGGTATTTTATGATTTTTTATTCTAAACATTAAGGTGAAGCACTCCGTAGCAAGGGTTCTCAGTGCCCGTGGGGTAAAGATAATTTTGGCGTCCCCACCTGTAAAATGTTTTGATTATTATGCTACATTGTGACTTTGGTTCCGCGACTTTTCTTCCGGGATTCTTTTTTTATATATATTGTAGACTTTGCGGCTGTGCCAAAAAATTAAATATTTGCTTAAAAAATAATTTAAAAAAGATTTTTTTCAAAAAACTTGTGTGCACACAAATCTTGTGTTATGCAATTGTTTTTTCCTGTGACAAAAGTATGTGCATACTTTTGAATTCAACATTGACAGTATTTCAGGCCAGAGGAAATATTTGCACCCGGGGCGACTGCCCCCCTTTGCCCCCCTCTTACTCCCCCCACACAGTCACCTATAATCTTTTTATTTTTTATAAAAGTGATCGTATTTATGTAGATTGAAGGTAAAACAAACACATTTATTTTGTAACTTTTGAATTTTATTTTGCAATTGCTCAGATAAATCATGTAAAATGATAATAATTTTGCTGGAGATTTTATCGAGAGAAATCTGTACTTTTAAGTCCGATTTGTTGTTGACTAATTCAAGTAATTACAAACATTAACTAGTAATCACTCGGAGAGTGCATACCACTGCCAACCCTATTGTCACTAGAGACTAAATGAAAATTAGTTCAGATAGTTTTGTGACTTTTGGTGATATTCCATTGAATTTCATTGAAATTCATTGAGAACTTTTGCAGATAGTGTGTAGTGCAGTGGCGTAGCAAGAGGGGGGGGGGGCAATTGCTCCAGGTGCAAGTGTGAAGGGGCACAAAGTCTACAATATATTTAAAAAAGAATCCCAGAATAAGTCACAGGAAGAAAAGTCATGGAACCAAAGTCACAATGTAGCATTACCCTGAGCTACCTAAAAAAACGTAATAGGAAGAAATGTCACAACTTTGATTTTCTGGCTAGGAAAAAAATTTGTTTAATAAAATAAGTAATATTTTAATTCAATTTATACTTATTAAATGTTATAGTGTGACTTTATTTTAGGCCTATTTAAGGTGGTATTTAATTCTTCATGTTATTGTCATTCAGTGAGTAATGAGTCACAAAATAAATAATCAAGACCTTAGGGGGACAAATTTATTTTTGCCCCCGGGTGCTGAGAACCCTTGCTAAGCCACTGGTGTAGCGTGGATATATAGCTACGATGGTGGGGAACTAGGTATACACCAAGTCTTGGTTTTGTGAACTAGGTATACGGTGAGGCACCGTTTTGTGAACTAGGTATACAGTGAGGCATGGTTTTGTGAATTAGGTATACGGTGAGGCATGGTTTTGTGAACTAGGTATACAGTGAGGCTTGGTTTTGGGAACTAGGTATATAGCAAGGCTTGTTTATTATTATTGTACCAGGATAATATTACTACTAATACTACTAGATGAAAAGGAACTAAAATTAAAGATGAAAGAAATACCAGTCAAAAATTAATAATAGTTGACAATGCTTCATCTAATAAAAAATAAAATTATGATAATATTACTACTAATACACTTGAAAACAATTACAAATATGGTGGTTGAATGATCGGAGGGGGGGGGGGTAAAGGGTAAGTCTACATGGTTAGATTTGATCTTCTGCCAGCTGTAGGGTTCTTGTAGCTCAAGTGGCAGAGCAGCTGGTATTGATAACCAGGCTTCCCGAGGCAAAAAGGATGTTATTTCAAGTCTCAACAAGAGTTTATCTGCACTGTTTACACATTGTCATAGACAGTCTGAATAGTTTTGATGAGAAGCAATTAAAATTAACAGGAAAGAAAATTAATAATGGTTGACAATGCTTCATCTGATAAAATTCAAGATATATAACTACTAATGGCTGTAGACTGATGGTCCGAGTAATTGCGATGAAAAGCAGCTAAAATTAAGATGAAAGAAATACATGTCAAAGATTAATAAAGGTGGTTGGGGGTAAGGGTTTTTTCTGAAAACATACTTCCCTGCCCACTGTTTCAAACTACACACTATTCCCAATAAACGAATTCAGTATTTATCCGTGAATTCTTTTCAACTGGGATTAACGCATAGATCATATGAAAAAAAACCCCAAGAAATAGATCAGGACAGTCGTCGTATATCAATGATCAGCAAGCTAATCTCGCTGGTCGTTGTTAGTGGTTTCGATCCTCATCGGATCTCCCAGTATAGGTGGTCTGATATCAATTAATGCTAATTTACTATACTTGTATAATGAACAATGTGATTTTTCTTTTGGTTTACTGTCTGTAACACATGACTCTTTCACTCAGGGGTAAAAATGTTACTGATAAAAATACCTCCTTCTCACCTTTTGAAATTATGGACTCTTCAACTGAAACAAATTTGCTATTTTTTCTTAGAAAATCGTTTCCTAGAAATTCAAATATATCTTAATTTTTTCACTAGTTGAAAATAAATGATAGTTGTAACAAATATTAAAGAACCTACTCTTGTTATTGCATTATTCCAAGATTGGGAAATATATCCTACACTGAAAGATTAAAACAACTTAATCTAGAAACCCTTGAATACAGAAGAAAACATGCTGACCTACTAGAGGTCTATAGAATCTTGAACAACATACATAGAGTGGATACTGACGTTCATTGCTCAAAATTCCCTGATACAAAAATGCTGACTTCATCTATGTGCAGTAAAACCAGAGGACACAGCCATAAACTACAAATTCAGACCTCCACTGATGTTAGAAGAAATTTCCACTCAGCAAAAGTGGCAAACGCATGGAACAGCTTAAGTGAAAAGATGGTCACATCCGAGAATATCAATATTTTAAAAAATAATCTTTGTTCAGATATCGGACATACCAAATTTAGCTACCATTTTTTCTTATTAGTTTAAACCCAGCCCAAATAAACTGAAGCTGGTTTAATGATGCAATTAACTGCTGTCAAAAAAGCCTATTTCAAGTATATTCAAGTATATATTAAAAAGCACAACACGATCGTTTCAAGTTCATTGGTCACCAAGGATTTCTTCAGAACAAGCATCAAATCATTTCATCGAATATATACTAACTGTTGACTTCATCTACAACCATAAACTACAAATTCAGACCTCCACTGGTGTTAGA
>VCCN01000061.1:1162970-1180686 GCA_006491835.1 Architeuthis dux
ACATCTTCAACAAACTATGGACACTTTATTAACAATGCATTACTTCTCATCAGCTAAGAACTACTTTTTGTTATATTCTCCTGTAATAAATATACTTCTTATTATCATTGCAGATTATTTGTATTTCTTTAATCACATTGCATTTTGTTACCATGTGCAAACTGCTTCCTTGCACATACATTTATTTTCATTTCCTTTTACTACTGCAGAACATATACCTCTCTTATGCGCACCGTTAACATTACCCTCTTTCTTTCGCTAGTTTCATCAGCACTCTAGCTTTACTTACGGGCAGTCAGACCCTTAAGGCTGCTACTATCCACTATTACTACTGCTGCTACGTACAGCTTCACCGTTAGAGATTACTACGCTTCCTCTCATCTTTGTTATTGTTTA
Organism: Architeuthis dux; assembly: GCA_006491835.1. Taxonomy (NCBI): domain Eukaryota; kingdom Metazoa; phylum Mollusca; class Cephalopoda; order Oegopsida; family Architeuthidae; genus Architeuthis; species Architeuthis dux. Next base: position 1,163,367 of record VCCN01000061.1, read on the forward strand.
TACAGTAACTTTTATTGGAGTCAGATATATATTATATAATATTGGAGCTAGTTTAATATAAGTCTTAATTCTTATTAACATTAGCATCCTTTTTTACATATCTTTGATAGGAAATGCAGATGGCCATCTAGTCAACCTATCAACTACTGTACGTCCAGTTATTAGGTAAAGGACCGACAATATCAATGTGTATATGTGAAAATCTAGACACTGGTTTAGAAAAGGTACCAGAGGTTGATTTTGTGTGCCTTTAAATTTTTGTGCGTTGACACGCAGTACACTGTTGAGTCCAGGTACGTATGTCTTTATTGATTGATGGCCATACAAATCTATCAGTAATGAGCCTTTAAATGGCTCGTTTTCCAGGATGTGAAATTGAATGAAAATGTCGAAAGATATGTTTTCGTCAAACTAGAGGTACATAAGGTCGAGGATAACCTTTGGATGTGTCACAGAGAATTTTCTCTGTACTGAAAGGGACAGGGATTTCAGACAAGTTCAATGAAGTATTCTCTATAACTTGTTTTAAAGAAATATCTTTATTTTGTTCCCATGAAAGTAAAACATAATCCAAGGGTTCCTTAACTTGTACATGTTTTTCCGATTTCGTTTGAAAAGCTCGTGTCAGAGGTCTATGATCAGTTTATATGATGAAATCTCTGCCCTCTAAAAGATGGCGAAAGTGTTTAATAGAAATATATATAGCTAAGAGTTCCCGTCCAAAAGTACTGTAATTTTTTTAGGAGGGTGTAATTTATCAGAGAAGAAGGAAATAGGTGTAACAATTGTAATGTTCTTATTGTATCTATGCGTCTTCGTCGTTTCTATCTGTAGTAGCTGTGTTAGATTAGAATGCGTTTTGATCCGTAATCGTGTTTAAGCGTGTTAAGAAAGGATAAACAAAAGAACACATGTTGATAAGAGCTATGCTTTAGCTGAACTGCGCCTTCCCTGTTCCTACTTCCGGTCCCGCTTCTGGGACCGGAAACGGAATAGGGGCTGCTGGGTGCTTGCTTAGGCATGTTTATTTATTTAACATAACATACATGTATATAAACATTATAACAATATCTTTTATTTCCTGCTGTAATACGTTTTGTATTACAACAGCGGTACTTGATGCGTCGGTAGATAAAATAAGACGAGCAGATGGATCGGTGCAGATATATGATAATTTAGTCGGCAATCCCCTGCTTTGCTATTGTGAAAGCTTTGAGAGCATCTTCAGAAAAGGAATGAAACGTCTGTAGTAATTGATAACGCCAATAAATCTGCGAAGTTGCCTGAGAGAAGTTGGCAGAAAATCCAAAGAAGGTGCACCGAAAACACATTTTATAGCGTTTATTTTTAGACCAAAATAGTCTAAACGCTCAAATAATTGATATATATATATGCTGATGTTCTTCGGAGGAGTTGCAGGCGAGCAAGATAGCGATATATGAATAAACAAAATGTAGTCCACGTAAAACTTCATCAATAAATCTCTGAAATGTTTGTGCAGCATTCCGTAAACCAAAAGGCATCCGGGTGAACTTGAAAAGTCCAAAAGGAGTCGAGATTGCAGTTTTGTGAATATCGTCATCTGCAACAGGTATTTGTTGATATGCCCTGGTCAGGTCGATGCGAGAAAAAAAGCATGCACATCGAAAAGTCATGGAGATGTGGAACAGGGTACCGATCGGGAATGCTGGCAGAATTTAAAGATCGCCACACGAACGCCAGACGTTACTCGATATTTTTGGTACCATATGAAGAGGAGATGCCCAAGGAGATTTAGAAGGTCGGACAATTCCGAGATTGAGCATATGTTCAAATTCTGCTTTAGCTATTTTCAGTTTAGCAGGATTCAGACGTTAGTATGCACCGTGAACGGGTTGTCCGTGTGCGGTTATGTAATGTTTGGTGTTTAATTTCATCATTGTATGAAATTGATTGTGTGAGTTGTGGAATTTTAAAAAAATATCCAGGTAAGTTGGGTCTTCAGGCATAGCAGAACGGATACCCGTTATATGAAAGTCACGAAGAATCCCACCAACAGAGAATGAAGTCGTATTGTCTACCAGGCGACGTTTCCATAAATCGAGTGAGAAGTTAAAATGTGACAGAAAATCTGCACCAATTATTGGAGATTTAACATCCGCGATAAGAAAAGGCCAAGTAAAAGATCGTCGCATACCTAAACTGAGCGTTAGTGAAATCTCTCCGTAGGTGTTGATTTGAGTTCCGTTAGCAGCCTGAAGGGTGTACTTTTTTGGTGCTCGTCGTTGCATTTAGTTGGGGGTATAACACTTAATTGTGCTCCTGTTTCGATAAGGAATGTTTTGGTCGTGTTCTCATCAAATACGTAAAGTAGGCGACCAGGTTTTGGTAGACCAGCTACTGGTAGACCGTTACTGGCTGGTTTGCTGTTTTACTTCAGGTCTTCTATGATATGTGCATTATTCTATGCACTTGTGTGCTCGTTCACCGAACCTACGGTGATACCAACAGAAAGATGATCGTAAAGACGACCGTTATCTTGTTCGTGGTCGACGTTCCTGGAAGAGGTTTTTGAAATCGTTGCGTAGTTGTGTTATCGAGAGTTTAACCTCGAGCATATCAATCGACTCTTTCCTTGATCGATGTTTCGAAACTGAATTAGAATATGAGTTGTGATAATTCTCCGCGACTTTATCCGCCAACTCAGAAAATTCAGCCAAAGAGTCACTAAAGGAATGAGAATCTGCGACATAGTTTGTGGCAATTTTTCAAACCACAGTTGCCGCAGAATCTGCTCATCCATGTATGATGATGACGCGAGTATATTGATACTGCTTGTAGTATCAGCAAAGAGGCGGGGGAAAGAATGATTGAGTTTGGCGTGCGTGGCAAGAACAAAGTTCTCTTGTGTGTTGGTGTATGATTTTGAGTGGCCATGTTAGAGTGTTTGTGTGTGTGGGTATGTGTGAGAATCAGCAATCTCTCCGACGGGGGGTCGTAGAGATCAAGTGTCCGTGCTGTTCTCAAGATAGTGTAAAAACATTTGCTTATATCACGAATTGCTGTTCTCTGATTGGTTAGAAAATCCTGGAAACTAATGTTGATAGCTGGATGATTGATGTGATCTTATCTTGGTAGATTTGGGCGGGAATCCTGTGGAGCCTATTTTGGGGATATTTTCCTAAAGTGTGCTCGAAAAGGATTCTCAACTGAGAGATCTATGGAAGGTCATAATATGATGTGAATGTTTGGAGGTGAGAAACCGACACTAGTACCAACCGGTTCATATTGTTTGCTTCACAGGACGAGAAACTTCATTTCAGTGCGACCGATGTGTTTGGCCGATATTAGCAAAATGGAATTGCTGAAACGATACAGTTTTCTACGATGATTGCGAGATAGCAGTGTTGCGGATTTAGCGCGTTTCGCGCTAGATTCAGCGCGTTTCTTGTTTTGGCAGTGCAAAAAGTGCTAAATTAGCGCGTTTGCACCTAAAACATTATCTGGTTATTCTTTACCATGTTTAGTGTTGGTTTTTGGCCATTTTTGGCTATTTTAAGAAAATATAGCGCTTTTTGGCAGTCAAACTAGGGCGAACATATTTTTTGAGTTGGCAACACTGCAAAACAATTTAATTCCTGGGGATGTCTTTCTCTTTCTTCTCAAAACACATGTAAACACATGTAAATATGTGGCCAGTCAAAGCAGAGTTGTCTCCCGTGAGTGGAACCTCCACACATAGTAAGCCACCCCCGTACTGGCAGTCAATCAGGGACCAGCAAGTAATCACGTGGCAGGCGCTAACTTTGAGTCGGCCTCTTTCCCAGCCTCTTTTACATATTTACACACACGCACACGTTATAATCATGAAAGACTTTTTAACCAAAACATTTTATTCACACGATCGCAAATCTACATTAAAATAAATGTACCGGAACAGAGGACTTTTACATGTTTACACACATGCATACATTATCATCATGAAATACTTTTTAACCAAGACATTTTATTTATACAATCGCAAACCTACACTAAAACAAATATACCGGAACAAAGGACTTTACATATTTACACACATATACACGGACAAGGGACTTTTACATACACACATAAACATTTGACTAAATTTACACGCTTGTTTGAATAAAGAAATGTTCGTCTCTTACAAGGATTGTCTCTTTCGTTTGTCTTTCGTTGTTGTTCCCCTTTTCTGCCATTGATCGTATTTAAATGGAGTCAATTTTAACCCACTTTTGAAAACATTTACTATGGAGAAATCTCAGCGCATCAATTCGGCGTCGACAAAACCTTCCAGAAGATCGGATTCTCATCAATAGATCTGGCTTCTTTTCATCAGAAAATTCCTGCGGACGCCGACAAAACATCCTCCATAGATCTTAGTCTCACAGATCATCGCTAGTTTGATCCCTAATAGTACTAAGTGCTCCATAACTGTGGCTTTCTACTAAACTACGTACGCACACAAGAAATATGTTCAAGTTGGCAAAGCAAAGACGATAAAATTAGGCGTAAAAATAATTTCTAAACTTTAACGATACATGTAAAAAATACTTTTAGTTTATGTTAAAACACGGGAAAATTAAAAATATTCAAATGTAAGATTATTTTGACAACTACAAGTTTAGCTGAGCGAAATTTAGTTGACTAAATTCGTAATTTCATAACGAAACCTTGCGTAAGCAAGATTATAGAAAAGTTTTATTCTATGGAAAAGAATTTGCAAATAAGTAATTTAATGCGTTAAAAAACAATAGAAAATTTGTTGAAGGCTCTTTCATAATAGGTAGACCTGTGGCGAGTCAAAGCGGAGTTGTTCCCCTTGATTAAGATGTATTCCCTATTTCCACACACGGTCAGCTAATTTCGCGATCCCCACGTACCGGCGGCTAATCAGGGGCCAGCAAGTGGTCACGTGACAGGCGCCAGATTTGACTAATCCCCCCCTTTTCTTTCCAGTCTGCCGTAACGCAACATTACACAGTGCACCTCTCTCTCATGATTTCCGGCCGTCCGCGAGCGCGTGATATTTCACGCGTACCCCGGACGGGCCAGAGTATAAAACAACCCAGAACTCAGTAAGCAAATTCCCTTAATTTTACATACACATTTTTAATATAACTATGAACTCTTTGTCACATACACACTTTTAATATAATTATGAACTCTTTGTCACATACACATTTTTAATATAACTATGAACTCTTTGTCACATACACATTTTTAATATAACAATGAACTCCTTGTCACATTCACATTTTTAATATAACTATGAACTCCTTGTCACATACACATTTTTAATATAACTATGAACTCCTTGTCACATACACATTTTTAATATAACTATTAACTCTTTGTCACATACACATTTTTAATATAACTATGAACTCCTTGTCGCATACACATTTTTAATATAACTATGAACTCTTTCATACATGAAAAAAAATATACCCGAACAAAGGACTCTTACATATTTACACACATATACACAATGGACTTTTACATATACACACACGCACACATAAACACTAACTAAATTTCCACTCTTAAATGAATAAAGAAATGTTCGTCTCTTTCAAGATTGTCTTTTCGTTTGTCTCTCGTTGCTGTTTCCTTTTCCTGCCATTGATCGTATCTAAATCGAATCAATTTCAACCCACCTTTAAAAACTAGTACTATGGAGTAATCTAATGCCCCCAAGCCGGCGTGCCACAAAACCATTCCTTTCCCTCCAAAGATTTTCCGGGGGCCCGCAACACATCTCGCTCCATAGACTCACGGCACATTTTAAATAGGCGACACCCTATTTTAAAAAGTAATTACATTTTAAAAAGATGTGTTCTCAAGTTTTTTCTTATTCTTGTTAGAAAAAGGAAAGTCCAAATTATTGTAAAAAAAAAGAAAAAGTATAAATGTTTACTTTTTAATCGATAAATCAAATAAAGATAAAAACTTGCCAAGAAAAGCAATATTTTACTTAATTTTTAATTTCTAAATATTGCTTCCCCATGGCTGCTTAAAAAAAAAAAAGAATTTATTTTGTCATTGACCTATCTTTAAAAATGTGCAAAACATATTATGGTACAGCTATTATAAATAAAAAAGAAATCATCAAATGAATGAATTATACAAGTACCGAAAATGTTATCAAAATCCAATGAATATTCGTAATATTTTCGTAAAATGTTAAAATCTATTAGCCCCCCCCCGCCCACGATTCTACATTTAGGGTACCAAAATGTTCCGTAGGATGTCCTCTTTCAGAAAAATGATGTTCCCAAGTTGGGAAGAACTAACGCATTTGCATAAAACAAAATGGCAGCCAGCACACACCAAAAAAGACAGAATTTCATATCTCGTCACCCAGGAGAAGGATATATATATATCGTTAGAAATAGAATTCCCCCAGCTTTCCAATGGTGAAGTACACAAAGTACACAGTCCAAAGTCTATGCAACCCATTATATATAGTTTTTCAAATACTTTATTTTTAAAAAAAGTGATCACACTTTGCTAAAAATAAATTTCATTAATAAAGAAAATTTCTATTAATCGAAAACTTAAACTAAAGTCGGCCTTGTTTCGTAACGGGTGCCCATTACATTTTCGGTGATTAACCATTGTCTATTTCTGCTACGGAGCACCAATCACGTAAGAATCTCCTGACTTAGAAACTGTTTTCTGTACTGTGGAGAATTTTCTTTTTTTTTTCTTTAGTTTTGTTTGCAAAGATTTTAAAAAATAATTTTAGTAATACAAAGACCAATCGCGTAAAAATTTCAAAGAATTTTAACAATGTTTACTCCCCTTAGTTGGGAACATTTCTGAATTTAAAGGTTTGTAATTTAAATTTACGCGATTGGTCTTTGTATCATTAAAAAAAAATATTTGCAAGCAAGAAACCAGTTCCTAAAGAAAAACAAAGATTTTTACGCGATTGGTCCGCCGTAGCAGAAATAAGCAATGGTTGAAATCACCGAAAATGAAATGGTTTCCAGTGTTGCCAATTTAGCGCGTTTCGTGCTAGACTTAGCGCGTTTCTTATTTTGGCCGTTTTGGGCTATTTTCTGACTATTTCTGATCATTTTTAGCGTCTTTTCGGTGGCTTTTGGACATTTCTGGACATTTTCGGCTATTTTAAAACATTTAGCGCTTTTTGGCAGTCAAACTAGCGCGAAAATATTGAGTTGGTAACACTGATGGCCTCCCTTTACGAAACATGGCCGAAAAGGGACTTGTTAACGGTTTACACCGTCGTCAAATTGTGACTTGCAAAAATGACACCCTCTACAGTTGATAATCCCCGAGAAAAAGCTTTGGCTGATTATAGAAAGAAATTGAAGATAAACTCAAAAAATGTAAGTTATTAAATCTTAATCGGAATCAGAAATAAATTGTTGTCTTCACTTTTGTTTCGTTTTTGTAAAGCACTGGTTTCGTTTCGTTTCGTTTTGTGTACGTACTCATTATCACGTAAAAAAAGAAGATAATATAGAAAATTATGATTTATTTAAAGTTTGAAAATAATATGTGGTCTTTAAAATAAACTTTGAAGTCAAAGTATACTTTTTGTAAAGTAACGATGGGAAAAGTTAAGAGAACAGCCAATTGTTTTGGCTGATTTTACAGTTTAGTGTCCAAAATTATCACGTTTGTTGTTGTGATGTGAGGGCATTCGGGTCCATGACAGTAACCCCACCGGACAATAACCCCACCGGACAATAACCCCACCTAGTAGAAAATAAAACAGAATTTGTTTTGGCCCATCACCTTAACAAATTATATTATAATGCATCTATTCCACTTGGTTTTTCTTTCATGAATTCTCTTATTTATTTTATTTTAAAAACATTTTTTCTGGATTTGTTTAAAGTTTTGGCCCATCACGAATTTATCAAGGGAAGAAAAGTGCCGATCAAAACACAATTTAATTAATGAACACATAATTTAATTAATAAAAACATAATTTAATTAATGAATATTGGTGTGTTTTACATAAATTTTTTATAAGGTAGACTTTTGGCAGAACTTATAATTAAATTAATGTGTATTTGTGTTTTTTACGCGAACATTTTATAAGGTTTTGGCACAACTTTTATCAGGTTTTATTCTTTGCACAACTTAGCCAAGTATTAGAAATATTATTATGTCACCCTTTCCACAAATTTCCTTCCTACCCCAAAATAAATTAAAGGTGTTAAAATTGAACACTTTGCCATTGGTTGAAATTCAAACAATGAGAAGCGCCTAAAAACAAAAGGAACTGCGCTCTTCAAAATGCCTTTCCTACTCTCTTCGCATTCAACAGCCTTGCAGACAAGACCTAAAAAACGGGCTCCCCCTTTTGGGGGCTGAACTGCTAGCCAGCAGCTAGCAGTAACTTTCTATCAGGAACCTTTTTTCCCTGCCAGACCTGCGGCCCTTTTGTGCTAAGCAGGCAGTGACACCAAGACCAACGCTCTCTCAAGAACTCAAACAGACAACTTTTTTACTGCCAGAGCCCGCCAACTATGGACACTTACAATACAAATTAGTTTTGTAAGTAATGTTGGTTCTAGGCAGATGGGAAATATTACCCAACGACAAAAACTCTTCACTTCAAGACTTTCCTACACTACATGGTGCTCGGAACTCAACAGCACAATGAACTGTCAGCTATACAGCAAGCCTATCTTCGTCGAAGAAGCAAAGGTACCAACATACAACTATTGAACATTTGTTAGCTGGAGCTAGCTCAAGTAATCTGTGATTCTTTTCTCCACGCGAAATCCCCACCTTTTTGGCAACCCTCCCTTCCCTCTACATCCATTATCTCTCATTTTCTCTTCTTATGTCTTATTAAAGATCGGATTATATCCAACCAAAAAACCTGTTGCATTGTTGTTTTTTCTCTCATACTTTGAGTCAGCACGATCCTGCTTGCGTTAAAAAATTGCCCTTGAAAAGAAGGCTGGTCCTACTTCCCATCTGTACAGTATTTTGCAAAAAGCAGAATACAACTCTAACTTTTTTTTCTTTACACCCGATTGGATTTCTGAGTGTGAAATAAAAATAAACAATTTAACAAACAATGTTATAATAATACACGCAGACACATACATACACACACTTATACATACACACACATGTACACGTATACACATGCTCATATATACACACATGGTATCCAAAAAAATGCCCAGGATCCATACACACATACATATATGCACACAATCACACATGTATAAACACAAGTATACATTAATTAAATTATGTTTTGATGGGCACTTTTCTTCCCTTGATAAATTTGTGATAAATTAGGTTCTGCCAAAAGTCTACCTTATAAAATGTATTAATATATTAAATTATGTTTTCATTAATTAAAAAGAAAAAAACCTTCATGAATTCATGTAAGAAAAACAAAGGGGAATAGATGCATTATAATATCGTTTGTTATGGTGATGATCCAAAACAAATTCGGTTTTATTTGGTGGGGTTATTGTCCGGTAGGGTGGGGTTATTGTCTGCAGAGTTATTGTCCATATCCCAGGGCATTCGATGGCAATGTTGCCATTTTAGCGTCTTTCGTGCTGGATTCAGCGTGTTTCTTGTTTTGGAAGTGTAAAAAAGCGCTAAATTAGCACGTTTACGCCTCAACATTTTGGTCATTTGTCGGCTATTTTTGACCATTTTTGTGTCTTTTTGGCGGTTTTTGGCCATTTTTGGCGATTTAAAAAAACACTAGCTCTTTTTAGCCAGTGTTGCCGATTTAGCGCGTTTCGTGCTATATTCAGCATGTTTCTTGTTTTGGTAGTGCAAAAAGCGCTATATTAGCACCTAAAACAGTTTGGCCGTTTTTGGCAATTTTCTGGTTGTTTTTGACCATTTTTAGTGTGTTTTTGGTGGTTTTTGGCCATATTTGGCTATTTAAAAAAAAATAGCGCTTTTTGGCAGACAAGCTAGCGCGTAAATATTTTTTGAGTTGGCAACACTGTTCGACGGTCCGGTCAATTTACAACGTAACTAAACAGAAACAACAGAAAATTGCTTTATAAATTATTTATCTGACTCCATGAGGATGAATAATTGTATATAATGTTTCCTAGCTACAATTAAGGTTCTGGCCTGATGTTAGGTTGGGATGAACAATATGCCTATTCGTCAACAAGGGGTTATAAGTAAGTCTATGTCCCTATGGGAGGAAACGTATGCCGCTCACTTGTACTACTGCATATGTAAGTTAAGTGGGGACAGGAGTCAGTGAGATGGAATGGCTGGACAGTGGTGAAGGAATGGAAAAAAGTATACACAATATTTTTTATCGAATGTAAGTAACTTTGAACATTTCAGAGAGAGACTAGCAATACCAGTTCAGGCTAGTTTCTTTTTCGATGTCAACACGTGGACTTTGTTTATCTTAACACTTCTGATATTTCAGTGATGTCACCGGTGTAGAGGAAAAATGTGTACCTTTTCGCCAAAGTTTAGGGTGCCTTATATGAACATGATCCTATCAAAGTAACCTAAATAAATCTTTACCAAAAATTGGCTTGATTTTAAAAAACAATTAATCTTTCTTTTTGAGCAACGTTTTAAAAATAAAAATTTCTCCAGTAATTGTCAAACTCCAGGACAAATTCAGAGTTGACTTTACTTTCCTATGTAACAAGAACACAAACACGAACAATCCTCACCAAAAATATGTAAAATCCCCATTCCCATACCATGATTTGAACTCATGACTAGTGATCACTAGCCTGGTGTGTTATCACCTGCGCTAAACTGACAAGTCTTACATCCAAAATTTATAGTAGAATTGCGTAATGAAATAGAAGTAGGAGCAGAGTTTGACTCTGGAGCAGCCAGGCTTGTTGGTTGTGTTTTCACTAAGGTTTTAGGGGCAGGCCTACATAGGCACCACCTAAAGCATTAATGAAAAGATTTTGTTATACCTTCACAAGAGAAGTAACCAAATACTTTGAAGCTGTACTTCCATATAAATGTGGCCCTATCGGCTGAGGCCTAGAATAAGCTGACTGCATCCCCTGCAGTGGGGTAAGACCCCCCCCCCTCCAAACAGGGGACCTGCCCTGTCGGCTGGGGCCTAGAATACGCCGACTGCATCCCCTGCAGAGGGATAAGACCCCCCCCAAAAAAAAAACAAAAAAAACAGGGGCCACCTGTCGCAAGACTCTATTTAAAACATTTTTTTAAATAACCTTTTGTCCACAATAATTCGTCTACATAAATTGTATATTAAAAAAGAAACCAAAGTCGGCACTAAATGACCCAACAAGGGTTGATGTGCCATTAAACAAATCAATTTAATCCATATGAATGGTGGAAAGTAAGGGTCCTGTTTAGCATTATAGTTACATTGCAAATAGAACCCCCACCCTAAAACCTTGAGGTGTTACTGTCATTGATCAGAGGAGCCACAAATTAAAATAAAAGTAAACACTTCATCAGCTATTATAGGTGTATTCAGTTAGTGTTTTGTTGACTGAGTGCCCCCATAAGAGACATGATAGTTTGGGACACTAAACTACAAAATCGCACCCCAAAATTAGCTTATATTCAAAATCTGATTTTTTGAGTTTGATAAAATCCTTATAATCTTTTGTTGTTCAACAAAGCCCGACTCAAAACAAAGGGATCAATTTGTAATAAGTTTAGCTGTGGGAATGCTCACTAATATACAGGTTGTCTTAAATGTAGAGGTGAGATAGTTTGCTAACCCTGAAAAGGGCTGTATGTATTAAGAGATCACAGACTGAAAAGGACCATTAATAGAAAGGTTATGTGTAGAAGGTGAGAGTTAGCGCTTAATCCAGTGTGACACCAGTTTCACATACAATTTAAATGAGTTGCATAATCCCTTATACAAGTTTATCCTTGATTTTAACTCATAAAGTGTACTAAGTGACATGTACTGAACATCCTGATGCAGTCACGTGACTGTGGGTCAATTTGCCTACCCAGAATTCCATTTTAGAAAGGGTCATTGCCTGCGTTCCACGTGGAAGAGAAATAGCACCTTTTTAAAAAGCTTGTTTTTGTCACTAAAAGGTAAGTTTTAACTCATTTAACCATTCTAATGCTTTAATAACATGTCCAGTATTACATTTAACCTAATCTGAACATATTTCCCGAACAAATTGACATAAAAGAAATGTGGTCCATTTGGTCTGTTCTATATCCCACATAATTTTCCTTCAAGTAGAAATGGGTCTTGGTTCTTATGGGTTAGAAGGGCTGTTGTTATTAAAGGTTCACAGTAATGTGGAAGGTGAGATTTAGTCCTGAAAAGGACTATGGTATTATGGGACTGCAGTAGTCACACTCGATGCTTGAAGATAGATAGCTGGAATCGGCTGCCATTGTTGATGGTGTTGTCACACACATGGAAAATCATGCGATGCAAATGGCGCATGTTGATTGGCTACATGTCTGGTAGCTGTGGAAGGGGAAAGGCTTATGACGCCATGTTTGTTTTGGTGCAGAAATACAAACAAAGACACATGAGTCATGTCAGAAAGAAAACAAAGGTGTACATCTATGGATTACAAATAAAAGACTTGTTTAATAAAGTGGAGATAATACAAGGACATGTCGGATAAAAGAAAAGGCCAAATATATAGGGGAGAGGCATGCATTAGAGAACACGTTTTAGTAAGAATAGTTGTGCTTATGGAAGGGAGAGAATGTAGAGATTTACATGTATGTAGTGACATGAAGGTCTGAGCATAGGAACTAGAGCTAAGTAAAACGAAATGAGAGGTTAATTACAGTAGGGCCGGAGTTTACAAGAGAGTTGGTTGATGTGAGAAATGTGATTGATTTTGGTTCATTAGTCGGTTGAGGTGAGAAATGTGATTGATTTTGGTTCATTAGTCGGTTGATGTGAGAAATGTGATTGATTTTGGTTCATTAGTCGGTTGAGGTGAGAAATGTGATTGATTTTGGATCGCAAGTGGATAAAACAAAACTTGTGTTTCAATGTACTTAACTAAGAAAATAAAGGAGAAATTAGCTTACAGAAAGAGAATTAGGGAAGTAAGCTAAACGAGAGACTTTTGTCTAGGTGAGTTACTTGTTGACAAAAGGATTTATACTGAAATGCTTATTTAGGAATACGTTCGATTATTGGCCAATCGATACAGTATTATTTGAAAGGGTTATCAGGCTTAGAAGTAAAGCTTTCGGTAATGTGATGAGAAGGTAGACACATTTGTTTGGTTGCCGAAAGAAAGGGCTTTTGGGCTTGGTGTCAGTAACTATAGACAAAAGGGTTTTACTTCTTTAGTAGTAGCATAGAGGAAGTAGTCACCGAAGTGAGAAATGAAGATTTGTTTAACACGTATGTGTCATAAAAGCAACTAAAATTAGGATGAAGCTAAAAACTAGTTAAATTTAATAAAAATAGTGTATTACAATACTTCATCCAATAAGTTGTATAAAAGCAACTAAAAACTAGTCAAATCTAATAAAAATAGTGTATTACAATACTTCATCCAATAAGTTGTATAAAAGCAACAGATCTTTGGCGAGTAATGCCGAAAGTTAGGTGAAGGTAGCCAGTAGCACATGTATTTATAGTTGTTTTAGCTGCAGCAGCTGGACGTGACATTGGTCAAATATTTAAGCATCCCTATTTTCATATATCGGTAGGTGTAGCCATTAAGAAGTAAGTATGCTGTTACAATTAGTTGAACACTATTTATTACACTGGGTTAAGATTTGATTAAATTGAATATTCAATAGAAAATACATTTTTTGCAAGTAATTTTTGTGCTCTCAATCCATAAGACTCCGGGAATTTGTCAGTCAGCTGTGAGAAAAAACTAATTTTGATTAAATAAACTTTTGATCAAATTAAAACTATGTATTTATTTATATTTTGTAAAAACATTTTTGGTTAAAACAGTGATGGCGAACCTATGACACATGTATCAGCCAATAACACACCACAGAGGTGACACACGATGGACTTTTTAAAAACTTTAATTTCATTTTATTATCCTATATTTATAAGTATATTTTCAAGTTATATTTTATTAAATTCCTAGTTTTATAAATATATTTAAAAAATAGGCCCCTATCTATAAACATACCTAAAATTCAACATATTTCAACATACTGTGCTAAAAGGGTTCGCCACCACTGGGTTTTATGCTATTCATTGAAGAGTCCCACCGTCAATTTCAAGCGGTTTATGAATTTAAAAGTTGAGTCCAGACTTCAAAATTTTATCTGGAAAGTAACAAAAATGCAAATTACAGAAATAATTTTAAAATTCCACAATGGTTTTTCTCCAGTGTGTGTCTTAACTTATTAAATTGTTCATTTTTGTTTGACTTTTATCCACAGAATTATTTTCTTTTTACAGATTTTGCTGTATTAAAAGAAGAAAATAAATGAGATTCAAAGCTAATCCTTAAACCAAGTGAATTGAATGATAATCCTTAAATGCAGTCTCTCAACAGAATCCAGAATCATCACCAACAGAGAGGATCTGATATGAATTTTATGTGTCAGTCTATGTGTGCATATATTGAAATCATATGGCTGCAACTTCACGAGAAAAGAATACAAAACTCAACACAATTCATATTGAGCCAAACATGATAATTGTAAGTAAACTTGCTAATTCTGTGAGCCTCACTTATATTGCAAAAATCCATTTTTTAGCCTGTGAGTCCTTGTTTATTTCAAGGCTTGAGTCATGCAGAAATACACAGCAAAGAGGAGCATTCTGTAAATATTGTATTTTCTGATCCTTATATACAAAAATCTACTTTGCATTTGTGAATTTAAAACAAGAAAATGTCTTTATTGAAAGAAGAGAAGTCCTTTGTTTGTTCACTTTGTGACTTGTCTTTTGCAAACAGTGCTAAACTGAAAATGCATGTTAAAACGCACACGGATCAGAAAGTTTTCTGTTGTGAAGTTTGTGAGTCTTCATTTTCCGACGCGTCAAATCTTAAAAGGCATCTGAAAATACACACTGGTGAAAAACAGTTTCACTGTGACAAGTGTGATTATGCAACGGCTTTGAGATACGATCTCAAGAGACACCTCATGACACACACTGGAGAGAAACCTTTTCATTGTGAGTTTTGTGAGTACGCAACCACCCAGAAAACTGCGCTCACAAGTCACATGAAAACACACACTGGTGAGAACCTGTTCCACTGTGGAATTTGTGGTTATGCTGCTGCACGGAAACACGATCTTAAAAGGCATATGAGAACACATACTGGTGAGAAACCCTTTCATTGTAAGGTATGTGACTTTGCTTCAGCCCAAAAAACGGCTCTTGTACGGCATACAAAGATACATACAGGTGAAAAGCAATTTCATTGTGATCTTTGTGATTATGCCACTGCACAAAAATACAGCCTCCAGAAACATATGAGGACACACACTGGAGAAAAACCATTCCATTGCGAGCTTTGTGATTTTTCAACGGCAAATAAGACGAATCTCACGAGTCACATGAAGACACACACCGGTGAAAAACAATTCTGTTGTACCATTTGCAATTATGCAGCCGTACAGAGATCACATCTTAAACGGCATATGATTACACACACAGGGGAGAGACCATTTTGTTGTGAAATTTGCGGTTATGCAACTGCTCGGAAATACGATCTCACGAGTCATAGGAATATTCATACGGGTGAGAATCTTTTCCAGTGTGAGATTTGTGGGTACGCAGCCGCACGGAAACACGATCTGAAAATCCACATGTGGATCCATGCTGGTGAGAAACCATTCCATTGTGAACATTGTGGATATGGAACGACACGGAAACAAGATCTGAAAATTCATCTGAGGACACACACTGGTGAGAAACCATTCCATTGTGGGAAATGTGGCTATGCAACTGCACGGAAACAAACTCTCAAGAGGCACATGAACACACATGCTGGTGCCGACAACTGCACCGCAGCATCCACAGTTGAGAGACAACAGCCTGAAAATATAATCTCAGAAGATGTATCAAAAGAAAATATAATGTCCTAAGATGTACAAAGGACGTCTTTGACCTGGACCCAAATCAACTTGAGTGGTAACATCCCCAAGGCTGATCAAGACAATGCTAGTTGTACACCATTTGTATCTAATTAGGCACTAAAATATTCTTTCTCCTTCATAGAGAACTTCATTTTTTGATTCTTCACATTGGAGACTTTGCAATTTCCAATTATCGGAAAATATCAATGTGATTGATTGATTTGTTTAGCGGCATATCAACCCTTGATGGGTCATTTAATGCCGAAATCAGTTTAAAATTCTTGCAATCTTGGTGAAAGGTTATGTTTTTTAACTAGAGTCTTGCGACTTTGGTGAAAGGTTTTGTTTTTCTTGTTAAATAGAGTCTTGCGACTTTGGTGAAAAGATATTTTTATTTTATTTTTAAATAGAGTCTTGCGACTTTGGTGAAAAGTTACTCTTCCTTAACTACTTTGGTGAACAGTTATTTTTTTTAACTAGAGTCTTGCTACTTTGGTACCAAAACGGTGGGAAGGGGGTCTTAACCTTCTGCAGGGGATGCAGTCGGTGTATTCTAGGCTCCCGCCGACAAAGCTGATTTTAACTAGAGTCTTGCGACTTTGGTGAAAGGTTACTTTTCCTTAACTAGAATCTTGCAAGAACTTGTTTGGGGGTGGTGTATTACCCCTCTGCAGGGGATGCAGTTGGTGTATTCTAGGCCCCAGCCAACAGGGCCGTATCTTGTGATGGTGATGATGTTCGTCCTTCATTTTCTGAATAAACAGGATCGGAAGTCATGACTAATGCTTGACTTGGATTAAAGTGATGTAGAATTTTGCACATCAGCCTCACTCTCGAATGACCCTGTCTGGAGAAAGACCGTGAAGATGATTGTAAAATACATAAAAAAACAAAATGTTGTTCCAAAATGCTTAAAAAATGTGTACTTAATTTTAGGAAGCAGTTGTATTATTTGCACAGGTTTGTAGAGTTGTGATTTTACAGTGTTAAGAGATAATTTTAGAACAATTTTACAATATGTCTGTCAGTCAGTCTGGGTTCTTCTTTGGCTAAGAAGAGACATTTATACCAAAAACACATCTTCTCCCTTTCTGTATTTGCATATTTTTCACTGCAAGACTCTAGTTAAGGAAAAATAACCTTCCACCAAGGTCGCAAGACTCTAATTAAAAAAGAAATGTTCACCAAAGTCACAAGACACTATTTTGGGGATTTTAAACTGATTTCAGCATTAAATGACCCCTCAAGGGTTGATATGCAGCTAAACCAATCAATCAATCAATCACTTATTAGTGAATCTTCAGGTGGAAAATGATCTTAGAAA
>VCCN01000061.1:1187294-1201279 GCA_006491835.1 Architeuthis dux
TAAAACATATATTTTTTATATTTTTGCTAAGTTAGGTTTGCTTATTTTTTTAATTATGTTTTTTATTCATTTTGCAATGTTGCACTAGTTGTTTACAAAATAAATATAAATTTAAAAACTTGTTAACTTTTAATATATTCATTATATTTTTCAAACTAAGACTAACATTGCTATGAATGTTCAATTAATATTTTTCTGATCATGTACAAATAATCATTTGGCACAGATATGCTACCAGTTCCTGACACATTGGAAAAAACCTGCCAGTCTGTGAGATCAGATAGTTTAAGTAACAGTAACACTGAATTACACCAGACTTTTAAAGTAACCTTTTAGTTTATTTACTTGCTACCTTCTCTCATTAACTTCCTCATCATTAGCGGCAGTCTTGTCAATGGACCATATAGGGAATAAGCACCGCAGAATTGCTCAAATTGAAATAGAACACATTTTGACTCTTCACTGGATGACGTCACCAGTCTTACAAACATTAACAAATACGATTTGTTTAATTCATTTTAAATCTTAATTTATTTTCAATATTTTTTACCATCATGATTTTTAGTTGCTTTTTATCACAACTGTTACTGTCCATGTTTCGAAAAGGGAGACCATTACATTTTCGGTGATTTCAACCATTGCCTATTTCTGCTATGGATGACCAATCACGTAAAAATCTCTTGCTTTAGAAACTGGTTTCTGTAGTGTGGAGAATTTATCTTCTTTTTTTTTCTTTAGTAACTGGTTTCTTGTTTGCAAAGATTTTTTTTTAATAATACAAAGATCAATCGCATAAATTTCCCCCCAAAATTTAATTTTAATAATACAAAGACCTAATCAAAAAAACTATGTAATTACTTGTGTAAAGTTTTTGTTGTTGCTAAAAATAAAAAAAATTAAATTAAAAACTGTTACATACAGAAATGACCCCAACTAAGGTGAGTAAACATTGTTATTAAATTTCTTTGAGATTTTTATGCGATTGGTCTTTGTATTATTAAAATTATTAAAAAAAAATCTTTGCAAACAAGAAACCAGTTTCTAAAGAAAAATAAGATTTTTATGCGATTGGTCCTCTGTAGCAGAAATAGGCAATGGTTGAAATCACCAAAAATGTAATGGTCTCCCTTTTCGAAACATGTCCCTTTTACTCAGACTGTAAGTAGTTATTTCTGATCGTGCTGCCATAAAAATTAAGAAAAAAAAGAAAGAAAAAAACATTAAACAGATCCGAGTCAAAGTTGTGATAAAAAGCAACTAAAAATTAAGATGGAGGTAAAAACTAGTCAAAATTAACAATAAAAATATTGTGTTACAATACTTCATCCAATATTGAAAATAAATTAAAATTTAAAATGAATTAGACAAATCTGAGTCAAATGTGTGATAAAAAGCAACTAAAAATCAAGATGAAGGTAAAAACTAGTCAAAATTAATAATAAAAATACGATTTGGATTTACAAAGATTTATTACGATAAACTAAAAGCAAAGTTGTGACATATTTTACCTCACCAACAATTGTTTTAAACACTTAAATTGGATCCATAATATGTTAAGTTACTTACTCCCTGGAAAAATAATTTTTTATGGTTTTACAAGGGTTTTTTAACTAACAAATTATTTACGTATGGATCGGCATAACTTTTGTTCCTGAGTAGGAAAGAAGTCATGTAGTAAAATTTAATAATTAGCCTTTTCCTATGAAATCTTGTTTCTTGGTGAAATATTAAAAGAAACTTTTCCGTGAATATTTTCTCTCCAAAGTGCATAAGAAAAGAAAATCACCTCCAAGACGTCAGATTTTTTTTATTGTAGGAAAAAAGTCATAAGAAAATGGTAATTATTAATTTTTTCTAAATGACTTCTTCGTAAAATCAAGTTTTAGTTGTAAAGCTATATAAACACTTAGTGCTGTGGGAATGCCTGGGAATGGTGTTCCCTTACTTTGTCAGATGGAATGGCATTCCCTCACTATTTATATGCTACTAAAATTCCAATTCTGTTTATCTGGTTGTACCCACAAATTAGTCTAAATGGTGCATTGTAGCTTGACGTGGGTCAAATTGAAAACCTGTCAACTAAAAGTGAGAAAAATGAAAATTGACGTTGAAAGCTGAATGTAATGCTTAAATACTGCTAATGGGTCAAATTGTGTGTTCCAATTAAACATTTAGAAAAAAAAAAAAAGTATGGCGTCTGAAAGTGAGACATGAAAAATGGAATCTGTCAGGGACGGAAATGTCCAGTTTTCAGTTCTTTTCAAAATGTTTTTGAAATTCTGAAACTCCTTTGTTTTGACAGGAATGAAGTTGTTTCAGACATAGTCTTGAAGGGTCATTTTGTGTTTTTTCCATCTCTGACAATTTTGGATGTATTTATTTTTGCTGACCAAGCACATTTTGGATAAAACTTGTGAAAATCTGTAAAGTTCTAATTTTTTAAATGCTATGTAGAGTTATTGATGTTTGGTTTCATTTTTTTTCCACTGGATAAAGTAGCTTTGTTTCATTGTTCCATCCCTGACACGGGTACATGGTATTAATTTTGTCCAGCAAATTCAGAGAAAATTGAAAAATTTAATAACAATGAGTTTTCTGTTATCGCTATACCCCTTGTGTTTCTAATACATGTGACAACTCATATACACATTTACCAATTCAGAGGAATTCAAGAAGAATCAGAGCGTACCCGAAATCTGGTTTTTGTGCATTCCGTTCCTGACAGCCCTTTATTCTTTTAATTATGGCAGACTTGATTTTTGGAAAAATATGATTTTTTGAAAGGTTTTGATCATAAATAGCTTGGATTTGAGTGAAAACTTCATTAGTTTACAATTTAGGGAAAAATTTCTATTTTTAGTCTCTGAATTCTGTCACTGACAGAAACAGAGGTTTTCAATTTGACCCATATATTGAATCAAGTTACCACAACTTAAAGAAAGCTTAATGCACCCCTTCCCAAAACCACCCAGCTTTAGAGGCTTGCGTTGCTCACCAGATTGCTACACTTGCTAGAGCAGCCAGCAAGGTGTTCCCTCACTTCGTTTTTGGCACTAAACCACTGCTTTCACCCAAATCTTATCTTCTTTGAATTAAAAATGTCAGTCTAAGATTAAGGCATAATATCTAACACATTCTTGATGTCTAGTGTCTAAAAATACTGAGAGAAGTGCTGGATGCAAAACTTGCTGTTGTCATTGTCTATAAAATGTTCAAACATTCAAATATTTATTTTTTAGTGTAGTTAATTTTCTTTTTGAATTTCTTTTTTCTTCCATTCGGTGTGAATGAACTTTCATTATGGAGAGAATGTTGTCTTCTGAGCCAGCCCAACACATAAGCAAACTAAGTGGTTGCTTAGGCCTGTGGCCACCAGAGCGATTGAATGTTTTTTTTCAAAGGCGGTGGGGGCCCCAAAATCATATTCTGCTCAGGGTCCCATAAAAGCTTGTTTTCCAAGGCAGTACTAGAATGTTATAATGAGCTGATATATTGCTTCAATTTCAATATTTTATTATTCTGAATAATGTCTGTAAGCAAATCTTTTGTGGAGATTTTATGCTAAATATTCCCATAAACAAAACAAGGAATTGCAATGATTTTTTCTTCTTAATATCTCCAATAAAAGTGTGCGAATGAGTTCTTTATTTTTACTTGTGATTTCACTTATGATTTCATTAGTTGTAGCATTTACTCCAGTCTGCATATAATCAGTACATCAGGCAGAGATGTGATGCAGTTAAAAATTAAAGCTTCTTAATGTTTCATAAATTATTGTAAAATGCTTATATTCAGTTACGATTAACTCTTAAATTCATATACAAAAGTGGATGCCAATATCAAGGGAAATAACTTCTGATCAAAATAACCCCCCCTTTGATCAGTAAGTGAATTTTGTTTTCTATTTGATTCACAGAAGAGTTCCATCATTTTTAATTCTATTCATTGAAGAGTTACACTGTCAGTTACAAGCGGTCCATGAATAAATAAATAAGTGAAAGAAAAAACAATGTACCGCTTACAACACCAATCAGTGTAACTGCCGTACAATATATAACAGCAACAACAACATTGTTGGTGCCCTCTTCTCTTGTTGTTCTTTTTCAACTTAAATTCAGAGAAAATAGAATGTCAATTTCAAGGGAAATAACTTAAAAATAAAATTATCTCCCTTTGACCATTTGGTGAATTTCTTTTTTATTCACAGTTCCACTATTTTTTTATGCTATT
The DNA here is from genome assembly GCA_006491835.1 of Architeuthis dux. Taxonomy (NCBI): domain Eukaryota; kingdom Metazoa; phylum Mollusca; class Cephalopoda; order Oegopsida; family Architeuthidae; genus Architeuthis; species Architeuthis dux. The sequence goes on from VCCN01000061.1 coordinate 1,191,525, forward strand.
CACTGAAGAGTTCCACAGTCAATTACAAGCAGTTTATGAATTTAAAAGTTAAAGTGAATCTTTTTTCTTTTCTTCCCATGATCCTTCCTTCCAATAAGCAATGGACAATACCAAATGATCTTCTCTTAATAACTTGATGGTGCGGATGGTGATCACTTTCAGATTTTGAGTTTTTTATGTACCATATTGAACTTTACACCATGGCAAAACATTGTTTAAAAATGCTTCTTTTATTTGAGATGTTTTTCAAGATATTTAAGAAAAAACATCTTGCGTTTGAGGAGTGTTTTTTACAATGTCTGTTTGCTTATGCGTATTCAAATCACCTCTGGTCCCAAGCTTGCCTGTTAAATGGTCCGGTTCCATATCCAATTATGATTAAAGTTATCTAACACACAACGTCTTGCGTTTGATGAGTGTTTTTTACAACATGTGTTCGCTTATGTTTATTTAGATTTGAAGATGCGGAGAAATTTGCCCCGCAAATATCACAGTGATATGGTTTTTCACCCGTATGGACGACGCTATGAATTTTGAGATTAGAATTTGTTGAAAATTTTGCCCCACAAATATCACACTCAAAAGGTTTTACACCCATATGTACTCGCAAATGTCTCTTATGACTTGAACTGCGAGGGAATGTAGCCCCACAGATGTCACAAGTGAAAGGCTTCTCTCCAGTATGGATCAAAATATGAGTCTTAAGAGTTGTACTATGAGAAAATTTTGAATTACAAACATGACACTGAAATGGTTTTTCTCCAGTGTGTATTCGCATGTGCCTTTGAAGACGTGATCGATGACTAAATACTAACTTACAAATCTCACAATGGAAGGGTTTTTTACTCGTATGAATACTTAAGTGATATTCCAGATTTGCAGTATCTGAAAAATACCATTTACATTTTTCACAATAAAAGACTGTATCATCGGCATCTAGTTGTAGATTTGTGTCCTGACTGGAAGAATCCTTCGTAAAATTACAATTGTTGTCATTAATTTCAGAGTTGCCGTCATTAATGGTTTCCATGACTTAATGAATATCGAGATGCTTTTTTAAAAAAGTCTTTTTACTCTCTGTTCGAACGCCAGGAAATTTTTGATCCAAAGAATGTCTGATGTAAAAGAAAAAATAAAACCTTGCATAAAACTGTGTTATTCCAGAAATTCTTTCCTTTTAACTCCCAATTTCATATAAGAAAATGTAGATGTTAATAACAAGGGGAATAACCACTGATCAAAGTTAACTCCCTTTCAACTTCGGGTTTAGTTTTTATTCCATCTGACATTTAACGAGTTTAACAAACTTTGTTTCCACCACAGAAGAGTTCCATTAACAATTAGGAGTGGTTTCCAGCGATTAATGACGTTAAGAGCTAATCATCCATATAGTCAACTTTTAATGTTTTCCATGACTTAATAAATGCAGAGACACTCCTGGTGGAGGCCAGTGATGATGGACTTAAAAGAGATAGGTCTCACATGGAGCGAAGCACAAACCAAAGCACAAGACAGGGTTCGACGGTGTGTTGTGATTGTAGTCTTATGTACTAGTCAGGATGGAAAAGACTAATTCATTAATGAACACTAATGAGATGCTTTTTTTTATCAAGTCTTTTTACTTTCTGTTCAAACTGCAAATTTTTGATCCAAAGAACATCTGATGTAAAAAAAATAATAATAAATAACTTGCATAAAATATCTATATTCCAGAATTTTTTTTTTAATCCTTTGAATTTTCAGAAAAGTATAAATTAACCCATAGATTTATATCAATGTTTGTGAATCATAAAATCTCTGCACAGACAATAAATTGTACTTTATTGTAGCATCCCAGTTTCAAATAAATCTGAAAAAAAAAAAAAATACAGTGTAAAGAATTTGTCAATTAACACACATACTGTTAAAATGAACCAAAAATTATTCCATCAATATCTTTGGGTCTTTTAAAAAAAATGTTGTTTACTTTTTGGGGTTTTTTTTTCGATCTGAAAAAAGAACCCCCCCCCAAAAAAAAAATCCCAAATGTCCACCTTCACAGTAAAAAAAGCTTTTTTCTGATTTTGTTTTTACACTAATTACAAAAAAGTGTCTTAAAAAAATATTTTAATATTTTTGGCAAGAAAAAATGTTTAGACTAAATTTATTTGAGGATTTATTATATACTTGAATATACTTGAAATAGGCTTTTTTTGACAGCAGTTAATTGTGTCATTAAGCCATTCTTATTGGTCACAATATTTATTTTTTATTTATGGCTAAAAATGTGTGATTAGCCAATGTGGCCACAAAAACAAGGCAGGTAATTAAGTCTTTTTGATTTGAAATTTGTTTTATACTTAAATATACTTGTAATAGGCTTTTTTTGACAGCAGTTAATTGTGTCATTAAGCCAGCTTCATTGGGCCGGGTTTAAACTAATAAGAAAAATGGTAGTTAAATTTGGTATGTTCAATATCCGAACAAAGATTATTTTTTAAAATATTGATATTCTCAAATGTGACTGTCTTTTCATTTAGGCTGTTCCATTCCAATTTCAGTATAGGATATATTTCCCAATCTCGGAATAATCTTGGTGGCTCTCCTCTGAACTCTTTCTATGGCATCTGAGTTGTACTTCAGGTTAGGAGACCATATGCAGGAAGCTAACTACAGAGACTTGTACAGCAGTAGGAAGCTCTCCTCATCGATGAATTTAAATGAGTGTCTTATGTAGCTGTGTGTTTTATTTGCTGTATTCACTTTGTTTTGTATATGTGCAGTGAAGTTAAGTGAGTTGTCTATATAAATGCCAAGATCTTTCTCCACTGTAGTTTCCTTCAGTGTGTGTTGTGTTCCGTCATCTTTAATCATGGTGTAGTTCCTTTTTTTGTTGTTTCTACCTAGGTGCATGACCTTGCATTTGTCGGGATGAAATTTCATCTGTATAGATTTGGCCCACCGTTGCAATGTGCTGAGGTCCTCCACAAGTAGGTCTCCAGATTCATCAGACGTTAACGCTATGATATTTATGATTATTTATTTATTATGATAGATTATTGATCCATTAAGTACTTTACGTTAAATTAAACATAATAAACATCATAATTTTGATGAATGTTTCATTTTTGATTTGTTTGAAAATCCCAATGTAAAAATCCTGTTCGAGCAGTTCCTGGATATTATTCTAAAAAAGGTAAACATAATTAGTATCTCCAGGGATATATCTGTAAAATGTGTAAAAATCAACGAAAGCATGATTATATAAAATAGATAAATCATCAAACTAATAAAAGGTGGGGTAGGAATCATATGAAAAAAAATTATTCTTCTCTGAAATTTGGAATGGAAAATTCCTTTTTAAAAATGTGTCCTTTAATAAATAAGTATTGAAAATTTTATTAAAATTATAATATGCTGATTTTTGCCAGATTTAAAAAAAATTTCTCACGTGTCAATTTCATGCTGAAATTTCTGTCCATACCTACTAAATGACTGCTATTACAAGACCAACTCTAGCTAGAAGTCATCCCTCTATGGTTGTCAGCAGTCTAGATTTGCCATATTATCCATTGTGTTGATTCTTGGTAGAAATAATCAGTCCATTTTTCCTGCAAATCTGTTTGCATTTGTAAAGAACGTTGCCAAATTTGTAGATCTAATGAATGAGACCAGCATAGACTTCCCAGAAATGGTGAACCTATTTGATTTCCCAAGTTCTAATAAATGAGTCCCTTTAGAGAAGGGTCATTAATATTCAAATGGTTCTTCGAACGATTGAACTCCTTGTTATTTGCGTTGTAAACACAACATTTTGGCCAATCCATTCTTTGGCCTTCTTCAGGTGTAAAATCTGAGTGTGATGGGTTAAACAGAAGTTATATTTAAAGGGGATAACCCTTATAACATATGGCCCAGATGTTTCTGTGTCTTTGTCTTGTCGGTTTAGGTTTGTTGAGAAGTGGAACTGGAAGCCACATCATGTTTAAAGGGGATAACCCTTATAACACATGGCCCGGGTGTTTCTGTGTCTTTGTCTTGTCAAAGAGGCAGCTCACATCAAAATGTTGACTAAATGCATTAGCCAGACAAGTGCGGATTTCAACACGATGTGGCTTCCACTTCCACAAGTTATTCATTTTAGAGTTACAAATATGGAAATTACAAAAAAAATAAAAACAAAACCCAAGCCTAACCCCTAAGTATAACCCTTGTAAATAAATTTAATAAAATAGTTTAAAATTTTTCTGCTTTCATTTGTTCCGTAATGATATTTTATCATTTACAGCAGTGGTTTCCAACCGGGTAACTGTGTATTAGAGTCCAGATCACTACTACTAATGTCTTCATAGAAGCACAGAAATATATACCAAAAGCCCCCCTCCCCCAGTTGGGAACCACTGCTCTTGTTAAACTACCTTTCCCTTTCCACCCTCTTATATCTACTAAAGGCAACAAAACAGTTAAAAAGTGCTTGCTTATTCATCATTGTGCCACAGGGGTATGGCTTAGCAGTTTTTCTAATAGATTTTACAAGTAAGATTCTATTTATCAATGGATCTCGAGTTAAGAATAAAATTGAATAGAAATGAAGAAAATATAAACTTTTTTTTTAATCCACAAAAAAAACAGAATTCTATCATAACTGATGTGATCTCTGTTCTTGTTTTTTTTGCTACTAGTTCTTTGATTTGTGGATCTATTAGTGAGAGAGCACATCTTAAATCATTCTCGGAGCTTCTTGGGGCTTATTCACACATTGAAGAACTAGTAGCCAAAAAACAAGAACAGAGATAACATTGATGTGTATATCAGTTACGATAACAGAATTCTTATTTCTTTTGTAATAATTTGTAATTTCAAATGATGTATTCTAATTATTTTTGCCTGCTTTCTTTGAGTAACAAATACACAGCAGCAGCTGTACAATTATAATATTAAACATTCTTAGTATAAAGCTGTCTAATTATACATAAAATAAAGTTATTATTTGAAATTGTTCTTTGTTGCAACTTAATAAATGGAAGGGGGTATACTAGTAATCTTATTGGAAAAAGTGGGGAATGACTCAAAAAGGTTGGGAACCACTGATTTACAGCATCTTATAGTAGTTACCTCCCTTTTTCTTTGCAACCATAACTTCTTTGCGAACCTCATCCAAAAAATTACCAAAAATAGTCACATTATTTTTCTTTGTCTTTTCTCTTTTGATATTACAACAACTCAGATGCCAGAGAAAGAGTTCAGAGGAGATCATTCCGAGATTGGGAAATATATCCTACACTGAAAGATTAAAACAACTTAATCTAGAGACCCTTGAATACAGAAGAAAACGTGCTGAGGTCTATAGAATCCGGAACAACATAGAGTGGATACTGACGTTCATTGCTCAAAATGCCCTGATAAGAAAATGCTGACTTCATCTATGTGCAGTAAAACCAGAGGACACAGCCATAAACTACAAATTCAGACCTCCACTGGTGTTAGAAAAAAATTTCCCTCTCAGCAAGAGTGGCAAAAGCATGGAACAGCCTAAGTGAAAAGACGTTCACATCCAAGAATATCAATATTTTTTTAAATAATCTTTGTTTGAATTTCGGACACACCAAATTTAACTACCATTTTTTCTTATTAGTTTAAACCCATCCCAACTACACTGAAGCTGGCTTAATGACGCAATTAACTGACTATTTCAAGTATATATTCAAGTATATAATATGAAAAACATGTCTAACTCCTGTAGTATCAGTATCAGCAATATCATCTTTATTTCTATTAGATGAAGCATTGTCAACCATTATTAATTTTTGGCTAGTATTTCTTCCATCTTTAATTTTAGTTGCATTTCATCTAGTAGTATTAGTAGTAATATTATCTTGATTTATTTTTTATTAGATGATGCATTGTCAACCATTATTAATTAAATTAAAACAACTTAATCTAGAAACCCTTGAATACAGAAGAAAAAGTGCTGACCTACTAGAGGTCTATAGAATCCGGAACAACATACATAGAGTGGATACTGACGTTAATTACTCAAAATGCTGACTTCATCTATGTGCAGTAAAACCAGAGGACACAACCATAAACTACAAATTCAGACCTCCACTGGTGTTAGAAAAAAAATTCCTCTCAGCAAGAGTGGCAAACGCATGGAACAGCCTAAGTGAAAAGACGGTCACCTCCGAGAATATCAATATTTAAAAAAATAATCTTTGTTCGGATATCGGACATACCAAATTTAAGTACCATTTTAATTATTAGTTTAAACCCAGCCCAAATACACTGAAGCTGGTTTAATGACGCAATTAACTGCAGTCAAAAAACACTATTTCAAGTACATTCAACTATATTATGATTATCTTTCATTATCTAGTAGTCGTAGTACGTATTTATTTATTTTACTTACCTCCGTTCTTCTTTTGGTTTTATCTACTTTTTAGACATTTTGCCGACACAATATTTAAAGAAAAGATAGAAATCAATCAACTATAAACAAATCATCTGAATATAATATTTGTAAATCATCAAAACAAGTTAAATTTACTTGTTTCTAACAAAACATTAATGAATGTATTTGCTTTCAAGAGCACGGAAGTTATTTTCGGTGATAGACGAAACACATTCCTTGTGTAGATTTGACCTTATTTTGAATGGACCACGATTTTTGGCCATTTTTCGAAAAGGGAGGCCATTACATTTTCGGTGATTTTAACCATTGCCGATTTCTGCTACGGTGGACCAATCACGTAAAAAATCTCCTGCTTTAGAAATTGTTTTCTGTAGTGTAGAGAATTTTTCTTCTTTTTTCTTCTTCTTTAGAAACTGGTTTCTTGTTTGCAAAGATTTTTTAAAAATAACTTTAATAATGCAAAGACCAATCGCGTAAAAATCTCAAAGAATTTTAATAACAATGTTTACCCACCTTAGTTGGGGTCATTTCTGAATGTAAAGGCTTTTAATTAAAAAATATTTTTAGCAAAAACAAAAACTTTACACAAGTAATTACGTAGTGATTTTGATTAGGTCTTTGTATTATTAAAATTATTAAAAAAAAAAAAATTTACGCGATTGGTCTTTGTATTATTAAAAAAAAAATATTTGCAAACAAGAAACCAGTTTCTAAAGAAAGAAAGGATTTTTACGTGATTGGTCCTCCGTAGCAGAAATAGGCAATGGTTGAAATCACCGAAAATGTAATGGTCTCCCTTTTCGAAACATGGCCGATTATTGTTTAAAGAAACAGTTCTGTTTTACGGGGAGAAAATAACACGAAGAAAGGTATTAGGTAAGTTAAATCGTTTGTTGTAAATGCAATTTCTTGTTTTGTTCATTACAGGGGAAATTATTGAAATATCATTTTTTGGCGATTGTTACCTTTTCCGCGTTAAATTCAGCACTCATTTTCAGCGTACTTTTTCGCAGTAATATGTTCGTTTAAATAACAAAGTTAGGGTTAGTGTTTTGTTGTGTTTTTTAGTGTTTGGGGTTAGTTACTTAATTTTAAACCATAATCCTTCGACTGACCAGTCTCTAAACATCAGGCAGTGTTGCCAACTCAAAAAATATTTTCGCGCTAGTTTGACTGCCAAAAAAAGTTAGATTTTTAAAAATAGCTAGAAATGGCCAAAAACCACCAAAAAGACACTAAAAATAGCTAATTTAGCGCTTTTTGCACTTCCAAAACAAGAAACGCGCTATATCGGCAACATTGACAACCAGTGTTGCCAACTCAACAAATATTTTCGCGCTAGTGTCAAACGCGAAAAGCATTAAATGTTTTAAATAGCTAAAAATGGCCTGAAATGGCCAAAGACCAGCAAAAAGTCGCTAAAAATAGTAAAAGAATAGCCGGAAAATGGCCAAAAACGACCAAATGTTTAAGGCGCTAATTTAACGCTTTTTGCACTGCCCAAACAAGAAACGCGCTGAATCAAGCGCGAATCGCGCTAAATCGTCAACACTGACAACAGGATATTGAACGCTGAAAAGAGTGCTGAATTTAACGCGGAAAAGGTGATAATCGCCATTTCTTAAAATTCGTTTGTGAAATTATAAGTATCTAAAACAGATACGAAGGATATGAAGGAATTGTTTTTATTTTCCTTTTTAATCTGCGATTCGCAGGTTAAATTGTTTTAATGTTTGTTTGTTTCACATTCTCACAAAACAAAAAGAAAGTAAACAAACCTGACAGCTGCAGGGCCAAACTCCACTACACAATTATAAAAACATATTTTTTTTCCCTATATTTAGAATGAAATGAGCCCATGCGTATATGTATGATAAATCTTCGGTGGTATTTTAAGACTTAATTTAGCTCAGTCGGTAAGACACCCGGCTAGCGATCACTAGGTCGTGAATTCAAACCACGGTAGGGGAATGGGGATTTTACATATCGGTTTACACCCCTGACGAAAAATACTATTTTATTCAAATAAAAAGTTGTAAAAGCAAATATTTCGTCTTCTGAGCGACTCGATGTAAACAACATTTTCATGTATGTACCCCCACGGACTTTTGACAACAAAGCGACAGGTGTCGATAAAAACGACAGAAACTTGTAAATATGTTAATTTTATCGTAATAATCTTTGTGTTATTGATAAGAAAAAATATTGTAAAAACTTCTGATATACATTTTACTTGTGTCTACAATATAAACCCGGAGATATTTCTGTTAGAAAAATTGTTAACACTGTGAAAAACGGGGTAACGTGATAATTTGCATTATAATTTGAATTAGGTGAAAATTAGTTATTGTTGTTCTTGTTAGGGGTGACAAAAACAATTCCAAGTTAGAGTGTTCCCTCTTTTACTTACTCAGAAAAACCAGAGACAATAAGTAAGACCAATAACAAGTCTGGCTGCTGCAGGCTCAAACTCCAGCTCTACTCCGAACGAAGATGATTACTGCAACCTTTGTATTGCATATATAATAAATAATTTTGTAAATATATAAGACATGTCAGTTTAGCTCAGTTTGGTAAGAGCGACGCCTACCAATCACTTGGTCATGATTTCAAATCACTGTAGGGAAATGTTAATTTTATCATAAAGTTATCATAAAGATTACCAACAGAAGATGCATCTAACAGATGTAATAGGGGTTAGCATTTAAGATGTGAGTATTTTAGAAATGTTTGTATTTGTGTGGTAAGCTAGTTTCTTTTGTTGGGTTGTTTTTGAACATGTTAACAGAAACAGAGTTTACTGTTTCGTCTGAAAGGGAGCTCCAGTATGAAAGGGATCTTGATGTCAAGAATCTGTCTCTAATACCAGGGTGGTGGTGTATCTGGTACTTGTCACAGTGACCTCTGTTTGTTGTTCTTAGTGTTCTCTGTAGCATGAGTTTGCTCTGTATGCACATCTTACAGTGAGTGTCTGCGTCCATTTCTACCATGCAGTGTGTCATTTTGTAGATGTGTATCAGGTCACTTCTCAATCTTCTGTATTGTAGAGAGGGTAGTTGTAGTATTCTGAGTCTGTCTTCATATGGCAGGTCTTTTAATTGTGGCATTAGTTTCGTAGCTCTCCTCTGCAACTTCTCTAACATGTCTCGGTATTCTTTGGTGTGTGGAGACCAGATAATGCTTGTGTCGGTTTCTCACCTCCAAACATTCACACCATATTATGACCTTCCATAGATCTCTCAGTTGAGAACCCTTTTCGAGCACACTTTGGGAAAATATCCCCCAAATAGGCTCCACAGGATTCCTGCCTAACCTTCTTTCATTCTTTGTTTAACGGCACATCGACCCTTGGTGGGTCATTTAG
>VCCN01000064.1:24669-36458 GCA_006491835.1 Architeuthis dux
ATATATATATATATATATAGTTTCAATCCGCTCTCTTATTTAATAAACTGTAACTTATACACATGTTTTTTATCGTATCGTAAACATGGTCAGTTCAGAAATCGATGAAAGTATCAATTTTGAAATTTTGGTGAAATTGAACTCGAATCTCTTGCATGCTAAGTGATAGTTAGGCAAAATCTTGCATGTCTGGCACATGTGTGTTTGGGTAGCACGAGGGATTCTTTTTAGAGATAATGATGAACGCTTGGACGCCTGTGCACATCACTAACCAGTGAAAAACGAATTCAGAATGGTTACAGAAATGGTCTCCATCGATAAAGACAAGATTATTGATGTGTGGACGTCAATCGGAACTTGATTTCAAGCTTCGGCCATGGCCGTTCGTGAATTATTTGAAAAATGCACTTGGTAAAGTAACATCCACTGTTCCTTCTGCTTTATAGTGGATATCCGTTGGGTCTAAGAAAGAAAGAAGGAATACTCGAAAGTGGTTTGTATGAATATGATAACATATTTGTATTTATTAAGTTACATTTTGTCGGCCGCAGGATTACGTTTGGGAGAGATATAAGGGGTACCCGAGAGCGTATCCAACAGGGGAAACCGGACTTGTGCCTTTCGGCTCGGCTGCTGCCTGTCTCTGTCCTCTGAGGGTCTTTCCAGGGTATCCGGTGTCTTTCTTTTATCAGGTTTCAAACGCCCAAGCTGATGTGTTAATTCCTGTTGTCAGCCCCACACACATGTGCATTTTTTCCTGAGGTCACCGGTGTCACTTCCACTTCCACACAGGTATTGGCCTGGAAATTACCTCGTGGCAGTATAGCATAACACGTGTACCCCATCCCATTGTCAGATATCCTGACATAGAACAAACATGCCACTGGTATGTCACGATGGCTGGCAAACGAACGTGTGAGTGAGTGAATACTTAGAAAGATAACATGAGTATGTACCTACCTGAGCAGGTTTATAACATCTATTGACACAATAAAGACATACCACGATGCTTGACATAGGAAATTGTAAGTTAGTGTGCACTTGGGAAAACGACTTGTTTGTCTCCCTACTTGAGCACGTTCATAACACGTACTTGCCAATATTTATTGTGTTATCATAAAAGGAAACCTTGTTACTGACTTGGCACCTTAGTTGTTAGAGGAACGTATGAGTGAGTTAGCTTCTTCATGTACCTACCTGAACAGATGTATCACATCTGAACCATTGTCAAGGATAACACAGACCATACGATGAATAAATAATTTGAAATAGAGCGAGGAAGCGATTTCATATCATCGAACTGGTAGAAAAAGCGGTTAGTCCATTTTCGATATCAAATGTTAAAGACAATTTGAAACACAGCACTTACTGAGATTCGAATACCGACAACAGGGGTAGAGGAGATAGTGATTTGATTTGTGAAGGACGCCTTAAGGTTTTCTCATAAATCAAAGGAATGAGTGTGTCATTACGTTTTCATACTTTCCTCTGTTTCCCCCAAGGCAACATCACTAGAATCAAATATGCGTTGATTATGTTTCAGTTAAATTATATAACGCCATGATTTCTTTTTTCTTTTACTTCTTTTCACAAGGAGTGTCATATCGTCAACGTTCGGAAATCCATAGTTTTCTTTATTTAGTTTTAGCGTGTGTCTTTTATCCTAGGAACCATTTCACATTATCCTTTCTTTCATTTCTCCTTCTTTTAAGCGTCGTTCATATCTTTTTTCTATGGAATCACATATTCTTCTTTTTCGTTATTTCCTTCCAATCATGTTTTTTTCATTGTCATTACTTTATTTCTTTGCAGTTCCAGTTATGTGACGAATAGTATTTATATAAATAATGGAAAGAAATGGAAACACTGGAGTGGCAAGGGAGCGGTTAAATTTGAAATGTATTATTACTGTTCTTTTCGCTGTTGATATTTGAACAATGTAAATGATAACGAGAATGGAGAATCTCTGCCGTTGTCGCCTTCGTAATAGTAATAGTAGTATTGTCTCAGGCCTATCACTTTATCCAACCTTCAACTTCACAATCATCACAGTCATATCCTAAAATGATGTTAAGCATTTGACAAGAACATGATACTTATCCACATTTACTTTCACTTTCGGTTTCATCCCGTGCTATTTATCGGTGGAGACAATCATTCCGATGCTGGTTCTTTGATCATTTTAAACGATTTCTTCGGTTTTCTGTCCATTCTCACCGGTCTTGGCGTGCATGTTCGTCCGCAATGTGTATCATCTTCGACATCTTCTGGACCGTTACAAACACCCGTGTGCTACTCAAAAACAGGTACACGTGACATGCATTCTTTCTCATTAACTTCAGTTAGCGTTCGAAAGAATTCGGTAGCCGTCCAATTCCACCATATATTTCAAATTGATGCGTTGCTCGATATTTGAACTGACCATGTTTACGACACGTCAGAAAAGCATACCTAACATGAGTATGTGGACGATACGAAGTGAATAATTAATATTAAAAATAATTACTTAGTTCGGATAGAAATTTTACTATAAAAGCAATATGGCCGAACTAGCAATAGTACTAATAGCAGTTCTGACTTGTGATGACTACTATACGAAATATAGACAGAGTGATAATTTCACTGTCTGTGTGCTGTGCTGCTCATGGTTAAGACAGATAGAAAGGGTATACTCTACGTGTGTAGGAATATCTTTTCTCCGTCTCTATCTCTTGTCTAGCTGTAGGCACTATATAGAAATAACATGAATGCATAAAAGCGTGAGATAAGCATCCTGCATCTGAACAGAAAATATGCACATATAATATGGCATGCTATAATAAAGGTACGAAACACGAATATAACTTAACGATAATGTGGTTATTGAAGGTAGGCATGCTAACTAAATACAGTTAATTCTCATCAATATAGCATAGGAAATATGCTTTTAAAGATTGGGTTTACAACTTTATTAACAGAAGTTCTTGCGTTGGTCGAAGATATAACATTTGAAAAAAAGTGCATATAGTTCATACGAAAGTGCATGTGCTTATATGTATATGCAGCAATAACATATATGTATTTGTATATGTAAGTATTTATGTAGGAATGCGTGCGTGCGTACGTACGAATCGAATTGGAGGACATCCGAATATTGGTAAATATTGGCACAGCCTGCAATGCATCTTACAAAGAGCAGAATGCAGGACTGAACGAAGAGTGAATTGTGTTTGTCGTTCCATAGAAGAGGATGTCTGGAAGGTGCGGAAATTACCGAACTCTTGTTTTTCAGAATGGCCTGTGTCAGTGCTTTACGAGTTAATTGAATGCGGAAATACACTGGACTATTCCCGTCTTTATGTCGCCAATGCGTATCGTGTTACATTATTCCGGTGTAAATCTTGCTAGAAAGAAATTCACATTATCCGCGAAGTACTTGTGACCAGATGAAGACTTTAAGAAGGTCGATGCGTGTGGTTGCATGTATGGAGATAAAGGTTTAAGAATTGTTTAACTTGGGGTGTACTATTGGAAATATGTTTTACTTAATATGACCGAACCTTATTTTGGGTTCACTATGAACATGTGATAAATATCCGTTACGAGTAACAGCAAAATGTAGATGTGGGTTGATTGAAACCCTTCTCCCCCCTGCTGTATTTTCTGCCTTCCATAGTTCTTCCTTTTCTTCTATCTTCCATTCCTTCTTTATCTGTTTTCCTGCCACATTGTGTGTATCCTGTTTTTTTTCCCGATGATCATCGTTTACTCTTTGTGCCCTTCCTCGACTATTAACTATGTTCTATTCTTTCTGTTTTATTTGTTTCTGTCTTTAGTTCTCCTTTATATCTCTCAATAACGTTTTCCTTTCTTTATATATTTACCTGTTGACGCAAGTGTTACTTTTAACTCATTTTTTATCTTCCAATATTCTTTGATTCCTTCGAAATGCGCTATTCTCTTCTTCCGCTTTTTTGTAATTTAATACGTTTCCCTTCAGTTAAATAAATACGTTGTCTTTAATATTGTGTTGCCCTTAGGGAAATGTACTCAGCTACTTTGAAGGCGTCCACACACTTCAAAAAATGTCTGCTTTCCTGAAATATGGCTTCTCTCAAAAAACAACGAACTTCTTTCTTTTATTGGCCTTGGGCGTCATCTGTACTAGAAGACAGTGGAATGAGAACAAAAGACCAGCAAAAGGAATATTAGAACATTCTACTACATTCCATGGCTTTTGATTAGAAAATCCTGCTACTAATTATCGTAGCCGACTTTCGAGAAATTGATGTGTTCAAGTAACTAATCAGTACCATTTTTATTACTAATTTTCCCCAGTGTGTTCTTCAATCATAGTTGTTTGCGATGAAAGCGAACTAAAAAAGTAAGTTGAAAGAAAAATCACAAATAAGCCTATACCCAACGTATGTGTCCCTATGTGAAACTCCTTATATCTGTTTTTTTACATGAACTATGTGTCTGTTAAGAGGTCTATATCTTTTCCCGCTCTTCTGTATAGTGTTTCAATTAAACTCGCGTGTATGTGCCCAGTGGGTAGAAGGCAAACGAATGATAATAAGAACAACAAAGAAATGCTCTATAACCTCCTAAGAAAACCTCAGGTGAAAGAATTGGTATAGGATTATATGAAACCGCAAATCAAGATAATAATATTACTAATAATAATAACGGTTGACAATGCTTCATCTGATAAAAATAATAGTTGAAGATAAAATCGGAGCTATTAATAATACTAGTGAATAAATAATAACGAATATGGCTCTGACAGAGATAGGGAAAGGATAATATGTAGTGTTAAGGGTTATGTTTGATATTATGCAAACCCTACAGCGGGTTCTCGTAGCCGAGATGGTTAGAGCATCTTATTCGTTTAACCAGGCTTCCCTGTGGCAAAGAGTCCGTGAATTCGAACCTCACATAGAGCTTACCCTTTACTTTACTTTACTTTGCTGTTTTACTCACTGCCATAGATTGGCCGACTAAAAAAGGTTGCTATAAAAAGCAACTAAAAATAGTAAGTTAAAAGATAAGACTAGTCAACAATTATTAATAATAATGGTGGTTGGTGATGCTTCATCAAACTTGCAACGTGCCTGTCTGTCCGTCTTCATGTTACGCTTTAATTTAATAATATAATAAACAACAGGTATGTCTGCCAAACCGTATTAGGTAGACATATCTAGGCATACGGGAACAGCTCGGACATTTTCATTATCATACACCGAATATATTTAATAATGCTTTCGTTATTTACTCTTTGATTACTGAATTTTATCATGAAAAGGTTACTTTGTGAACACAATTATTTTTAACGTGAGAATTTATGATATCCCAATACATAATGAACTGAATAATTAAATCCGTTACTATATACAGATAGACAATGATTTCTATATAAGATATCTATCCATTCGGGATTATGACCCAAACCAGCATTACGCAGTATATGACAATAAAGCCCAAGGCTAACTAGTGTACGTTTCAAGTTGTTTCAATTCTTATACAAAATGAACCTTTCAAATTACTGTGTAAACATACAGACACGGATCACAGCTTTAGGTAAGCCGTTAGCAAAGCAACAGGTATGTACTAGTAAAACAAATAATGATGAAACCTTTTTTTTAACAATCGTTCCCCAGTTTCCTTTCTTGTTTCCTCTCTTATTTGTTTTCCAATGTTCTTCTTGTTAATACGTAGTGAACATCCATCTCACTTATTCCACAAACCAAGTTCCGAAGTTATAAATCTGTTTTCATTAGCATGTTAAGGCCTGTTGCTGGAGCCCCCCCCCCCCAAGTAAGACATTAGGGAGGGGGATGATGGGCCCTACCCTGCTACGCTTGTCCATAATATGTTGGCCGGGTGTAAAAGATTGATACATGTCTTTCCGAGGGCATTAGTTCGAAGTGAAGGCAGTCTCCGTCGGAGTTTGAACTCGGCACACCAACCCCGTGCCGTTAACCACTCGGCCACCTCGCACCTCTTCTAGTTCTTGATTTCAGTTAAATAATTTCCAACCCCAATCTGAATTCAACGTTCTTACTCGTTCTTTTACCCCATTCGACGAAGTTGGAAAAGGTTTAAGTACCCATTGATGTTGAATTACAATTATCACCCTGCAACATACACACTTACATCCCCTGCATCGTATATATCTATGAAATGGATTTCATTTAGTGTTTAGATACAATGGTGTTCGCCGTGGTAATGCGCTCTCAGATTGCTCATAGTCCGCTCGGATAGTATAATGGTTAGTACGTCTGCCTCACGCGCAGAAGGTCCTTGGTTCGATTCCCGGTATGAGTGAAGAGTGTGGAGACATTTCCCTGATTAGGGTGAACAAGAAAGAAAAACAGGTAATGCTCCTAGATCAGCATACTGCACGAGCAAACCTCTCCCAAAGGCTTTCTTTCTTCTATGAGGTTTCTTTTTTCTCTCTTCAATATCCTATTCATATTATAAGTGGACATTTGCCCCCTAGTCCCGCAAACCAAAGGTCTGAAGTGGTAAACCTTAATTTCGTTTAGATCATTTCAAGCCTCGAGCATAATTCAAAGTTTAAACTACAATCGATTTACGGCTTTCCATCCAATGAAAACACATTTCCGTTCGTGTCTGCCAAAGCCAATTTACATACGCGCTGTTTCTAATTAATTCAATAGACAAATATATCTTCTGTTTCCACCATCCTCGATTCATGGCGTTGGACACATTGTTCTTTTTAACATTGAATTTATTTCTTATTTCCTACTGCTGTGGACTTAGGATAATCAATGTATTATTCGTGTAATTCCTTTTTACACTTGTTGAATACTAAATCCGATATTCCCGTAAACTGCAGAATATAACTCGATGTTTTAAGTCTAAAATAATCTCTCGAAAACTAGAGGTTGACTTATATGGCGATTGTAAAATATATGTTTTTTAAAAGTATAGGTATAAACCATCATTTTGAGCAATCTTGAGATCGATCTATACACCGAGCCAACTTGTAAGCCGCAATTTACAGATCACCGTAATCTTGCTCTATTTGGTTGATGAAAAAGTTTACAGCACTTCTAGACAACATATTTTATTCATGTAACATTCAAACTATCATTATTCATCAAAGTGTTTTCCCAGGATTCTTGCGCCGTTCATTCAATCATGAGAGAACGATGTAAAAAAACAATCCCAGATCAACAGCAGATGCCCAGCGTCTATACTTAGGACTGAACTTACATACAATAAGGGGAGGCACGAGGTTTTCCCAACATGACCTGATCAATTTTGATTTTTAGCTCTCACATATCAGGGAATAACAATTTAACAAACTACACAACGTAGGGATTGAACTTAGTACCCACGAATGCTACGGAACCTGACAGCGAAAACTGTGTGTAGGTTGATTGAAATGTCGTGATTGAAAGGAAACAATCGAGGATGCTCGTCATGTAATAATGATCTTTTAACAATAGTAAGGAAGGCCAGCAAGTTTATCAGCCGAAAGGTGCGTGATTGAAGCAACACAGTCACTGATATCGATTTGAATGAAGTATACAATAACATAAGAGACTGTATAATTTATATTAATGCATTGAATGTAACCAATTACTCAATATCTAATAATTGTTTAATGTTAGTTTCTAACATTCCAATTCTTTAAGGATATAACATATTCATAATTAGTAGATCATGGATGTATTATTGAATTATTATTACATGACCTCCGTTGGTCCGGTAAAGTAGTTAATCCTGCACGGTTCTGGAACTAAGGGTATCGGGAAAACGGTGGTGTACCTGTAGTATCAGACTCTCTCAAATAGTGGATGTAACCATGCTAGAAGACCATGACAATAAACCGAAAATGTGTTCGAGGGAATTAATACTTACAAAACATTCCGTTATGACAATGCCCATAATCACAGGCACGCTTTGAAAAGTGAAAGAATTGACGAATTGTATTACATATGTTTCATAATCAGTTTTAAAAGTGTATATAGATTGATCCCATCCCCGCAAAATTATTGCCTTATGTCTCTACTTATACACGAGTATATGAAGTACTTAAGTAACATCCAGACCTGTCCTCCACTTTAAGATTAAACGGGCACTATATGAATACCGGCAAACCACGATACACACTATAAACATTAATGCGAGATTCAGTTATTGCAATTTTAAAATCTGCGTCAATTTCTTGTTTTATGTTTTATTTGATATCATTACAATTAATGGTATTAATCGTTTCACGCGTATATGGCTTACGCGCGTAGTAATAGAGAATACTTAATTGCGTACAGCGGGGTTTACATGTACTTTAACAATATCAGACTTCGTCTTTGACTATTACTTGACTATTATCTTCTATGTTATATATTATATGTTTAGAAGTAAAAGCTCCATCATCGATGGATATGGATTGAAGTCAGATTTCAACATCGATGGGGAGGTGGTAATATGCTAGCCAACATAAAGAGACATGTGTTCAGTTGTGACCTTTTCGTATTGTGTGTGTAGAAGATGCACAAGTGGTGGACGTCACCCAGATTGGTGGTAGTGTCAGTGTAGGAGAACGTGGGGGTTTACTAACCACCATTACTTTCACGGCCACCACGAGGGAAATAGAGAGGGATAGATTTAGAGAGACATCTCAGGGTGAGTTAAAAAGAGGCAGAGAGATAGTAGTCTCTGGCAGGGTCGCCATGAGGGAAAGTTTGTTGAGGGTTAGAGAGAGAGACGATCGTTTCTTTCTCCGCGGCTGTGGACTGCGATGATGATGATGGTCGCTCTTTGTCCGATCTGCCGCTGATGTCTTTCTGTCCGATCTGCCGCTGATGTCTCTCTGTCCGGTTCTGTCGCTGAAGCCAGGTTTCACTGTGGAGGGAAATTCATTTTTGGACACAATTTAAAACACGACAGAATCTACGTATTTTCAGATTTTACGAGACTTTATTTCCGTACAACGCTGGTCAATTTCTGGTCTGCGGATTTTGGCGAGGTACGGAAACTCTGTTGTATGTCGTGGTATCTAAAAGGGGTCGGTCATTTTTCCAGGACTGCTACTGTTGCTACTTCTACTGGCACCGCCGCTGCCGGGCCGTCAGGCAGGGCATATCGACCCCCACTGGCTCCGGGCCCCCAACTAATTCTACTGCTACTGATCTGGCCTGTATACACCTAGATCTTAACTCCTCCCACTTTTCAAATCCCCAACGGTTTTTCGGTAAACTGATACCCCTCTTAGTCACGCAGGCAGCTCGACACAGATTCCAAATCTGACCACGTTCCTATGGTCACTGGTAATCTGATCCTGTCTATTTCGCTACATCAGCAATTGTGGATAGTAGGTTGGGTCAAATCGAGGTCACATTGCGGTGGGTATGTATCTTTTTGAGCCAGTATGTTTCCCAGTAAGGAATACGGGCGGAGTCGGGGACTAACGCTGTTAGTGGAATTATATGACATCAGTATATCTAATAATTAGTTGGGATTGATGGGTTAGAATAATAAAAATCGAAGAACATTTAGAAAAAATAGAAGGATCATAAGTTAAAAAGTGGACACATTAAACCATCATGTATTAGTGGGAAGAGTTTAATTATTCGGAATTGTACCAAATATGTATGCTGCTTAGTTTGGCTTTGGAATTTGGATACTACATATTAGATTGTAGATTATATCCATTTTGAAAATGAGTCGAGTTGATTTAGTTTTAATCCTCCACGTATTTATTTTTATTCAGGTTTGTGTGTGTGGGTGGGTTTTATTAGGGTTATTTTCTTGTAAATGTTATTAGTTATTTCGATAGTCATATAAGGTCTTGTACGGGAGTTATGAGTGTGTGTGAGCTAGGGTTTATGTTTGGGTAATAGGCTTATTTTGTGTGTGTTTAATAGAATATATTGTATTATGATGTGTTATGAAGGTGGTTATCTCATAAATAGGTGGTTATCTCATAAACTGGAATTATGAATTATTTGTGTTGTTTTAATTTAGTATTTAGTCACTTAGGGGAAATGGTTTGTAGGGGTGTAATCCACATATTCTCGTGATATTCAAGGATGGTGTATATTAGTAATATTTTCTCTCCTTTCAATAATGATGAGTTTTGCATACGTTGTTCTTAGGTAGGGGAACGTGTTCTGCTGGGAGTACATTGACAAGATTAGTTCATTTACTTCTATGTCTGTAATTGTTGAGTCTGATATTAAATGGACATTCAGATTTACCTGTGTATTGTAGTGTGCACTGTTTGCATTCAAGGAGATGAATAACGTTGTTATATTTGTAGTTAGAACTATGGTAGATATTACAATATGTTGGTGATGGAGGTAGTGAAGGAATTAGTGTGTTTGAGATGGTTACATCATAGGCTCTTTTTGCTGTTGCATGGTTGGCAAAATATTAAGATGTCATCTCTGGGGATTGCGCTTGCTCTTCTGATTTGATTTTCTATTAAAGTGTGGGGGTATACTCATGTTGTGAATTGCTGTTTAACATTTATTATGTTTCTTGAGTTCATTATCTTCAGAGTAGATCCTTCTAATTCCAAGTGCTTTTGAGTATGGTAAGGTATCGTTAAGGTGTTTAGGGAGAGCCGATTTGGTGTGTAGATAATTATGGGTATCGGTGGGTTTGCTATATAATATAGTCTGGATATGTCTATTATTGTCTATGTATAGTAATGGTATCTAAGAAGGCGATGGAATCTGATGATTTAGCATAATCGAGTCCAATACAGTCAGGTGTAGAATTTAAGTGTGTAAGAACGTTACCTAGTTTATCTTCTTCGCATGTGCATATAAAGACAGTGTCGTCTATATATCTAACGTTGAAGAGGCAGCCGTTCTTAATCGCAGGATAAATGTGGCTTTCTTCATATTTACTCATGAATCTATTAGCGTAAGATGGCGCTGCGACAGTGCCCATAAAGCACATGAATATATACCTAGGAAGTACTTTTCAATTGTGTCCACATATAATCACATGCATATATATCAATTATTTCGGCTGTAAAATTCATTTTAGATTGTATCGATTTGTTAGGGGCATTCACAAATGTGGTCAATGATTCAAGTCTGATAATTTGATAGACGGGAATTGGCTCATCAGGGTCATTTCCCAATCCTGGACGTGTTGCCCTTTGATCCGATACTGAAATAGTCGCTTTCTTTTTGTACTTTCTGAGAGTTTTGACACTTTTTTTATGGACCGAACCTTGCGTGCTTTGTAAATCCAAAGTGAATTGAGAAGCCACAATAATGGCAAGAAACGGACAGGTTTCTCTTTGAATATAGATTCAGTTTTGAATTAACATTCGTATTTTGAAAGAAGATGCAGCCACTTACTTTAAATACCAACCACTGTATACAAGATAGAGAGAGATATCATTATATATAAAGGTCGAGGGAGAGAGAGAAAAGGAAGAGAAAGTGAAATAGACATGTTAATGGGTTGGTAGAAGAGTGAGGAAGAATAGTCAGATATGGTTAACAAAATATACGAATAAAACAGTCTCACATGTAGATATATTGATAGACAGATATAGAACGAGAGAGAGAGGGGGCGATAGAGACATACATAAAGGGAGAGGGGAGAAGACGATATGTCCAAAGGAATAGGTAGGTAGTTAGGTATGTATGGATATCACCCAAATAATATATATATAGTTAGAAAGAGTGTGAGGGAGAACGAGAGGGGGTGTGCGAGAGGGTGATGAGACTTACATATGTGGTTAGGAGAGTGCGTATGCATAGATGTAAGCAGAATATATATATAGTCAGTAGCCACACTGATGAGTCGTAAAA
>VCCN01000064.1:51435-64691 GCA_006491835.1 Architeuthis dux
TATATATGTGACAGTGTGCGTAGCTTTGTATCGCACAAAACATGTCACGCTGCACAATTAAGAGTGCAGACCAGACACACCTCCATATTCCGCATACATACTTCCAACATATGTCCAAATAAAATGGTATTTACACTAATAACGAACAGTGTGAATTTCTTGGTTCCCCAGTCGTAACGATGGACTATTCCACTAGGTAGGGTTTATGTTTTCCTGAGAAAACAAATACTTCCTGCCACAGTTTCAAAACTACGCACTAATCCCGGAAAATGACTTTTTTCTATTAAAAAAAACCCGATCCCACTCCAAATATCCGTGATTGTTGTCCAATGGTATTAACCAGTAGATCCTTTGAAGAAAAAACAACAGATGAGGACAGACGGTGTATAACAATAAACAACAAGCCAATCTGTTGGGTGTTGTTTATGAGTTTGATCCTCGTTGGATGTCCCAGAATAAATGATCTGATACTAGTCATGATAATTTACTATCACGAATATATATATGTATATATAATGGACAGTGTGAATGCATTGGTACGTCGGTCGTAACACTCCCAGCGATTTAAAGCGAGTGAGTATTGTGAGAAGCATTGATTATGATTATGAGAGAGTGTGATGAGAGTCAGATCAACGAATGGTGTGATTGGCTAATGGAACGAACCAAGGTGGGGGGGGGGTAACGTGAAGATAGCTAGCGAGAGAATGGAAGACGTTTTAAAATGACTGAAACAGACGACCGATCCCGTGGCGAAATTAATAGAAATATTTAGTACGCAATAATTTCGAACAATTAAGAAAATGTACAAGGTAATATAACTAGGAAAAGGGAATTATCAACAAGTGATAAACATGTATGAAACTTAAAAAATACTGTCGAATTAAATATCAAACTATTTTTTAAAAATATTCTTCGGTTTAAAACGACGAAGTTATTTTCTCTTTTCTTTACTCAAATATCAGGATCAACATTGCGGCGTACCGTCATACTCGACTGTACAAACATGTAGACATTTCGTACGTACAAACATATATTCAGTTCCAAACCTTTCCAATGATTTTCAAAAACTAGTTTACATTTTAACGAATTTAAAAATGTTTCAAAAGCCTTACTCATAATTAACAAATGATGTAAATGAAGCTGCATTACATTTGTTAGTGATTGAAATATGTAATGTTTGTATCTCTATTTGGCAGCTTAGCCACATAAGTGTGCATTTTGTTATAAAAGCAAAACATTTATTAGACTTACCAAAGGCATTACAGACATGATTTGGATTTGGAACCATCACGAATGTTCAATATCTCGCCCACGGCAACCATTTCAGACAACTATTTTTAGATCAATTGTTCTATCAGCAATGGATATAATATGATATTGAGGACATGCTTAGCTGAATGTATTCACCATACATAAGTTTGAGGAATTGCCATTGGGATAATACATGCAAGTCAATGGCAATTGAAGATGGATGCCATGACTGGTATGTACATTCTAATTGCAACAAAGTTGCATAAACTAGTCTGATATGGATGATCTCGATGTCACATCATACATTTTTATGAGGCAGAATTCGAATTTGGAACTTTAGAATTGCACAGAAGATTCTTTCTACCTCACACTTCAAGATGACTACCGTGTGTGGTCTCAGATGCTGGTGTTAACACCACAACTACCTTCACTGTAGAGATGGGGTTGATGAAACTGATCATGGTGATGATGGTTGTAGTGGTGGTGATGATAATGGTGGTGATGATGGTGGTGGTGCTGATGGTGGTGGTAGTGATGATAGTGATGGTGATCCTGATGGTGTTGATGATGGCGATGGTCAGACAAGTTTATGTAACTTTATTGCAATTACAATTATCTTATGTTCAATGACTTGCATGTATTATCCAAATGGAAATTAATGTATTTACCATACATAGGAATGGTAAATAAATTCAACTAATTATGTTCGTAATAACATATTATATCCATTGATGATAGGAAAACTGTTATATAAACAGTTGTCACTGGCGACATATTGAAAATTCATATGTTTCGAATGCATTTTCGAATGCATTAGGCTATAGCTGTGCCAAATGTTATGCTATTATCACAATATGCACATGTTCAGCTAAGCGGCTCCACTACTAACCTAATAATGAACAATGTGATTTTTTGGGGTATGTGGGTCGTAACGCTCGACTATTCCAGGGAGTATGTCTTCAAGATTTGCTGAAAAATAATTCCTGCCCTTGAAACTACGCACTGTTCCAAGTAAACGAATTCATTATTTCTTTCTATAAAAAAAGACACATCTCATCTAAATATATCCGTGATTTTATTTTCGACTGGTATTAACGAGTAGATCATATGAAAAAAAAGACCCAGAGCAGGACTATTTCCCCTGTTTCAAAATACGCACTATTCCCGGTAAACGAATGCAGTATGTTTTATATTTAAAAAGAAGTTCAATCTAAATATATCCGTGAATTGTTTTTTTCACTGGGATTAACGAGTAGAACAAAAAGAAAACCCAGATATTGTATAGCAATGATCAGCAAGCCAATATCGAGTGGTGGGTGTGAGTTCGATCCACATCGGATCTCCCAGTATAGATGGTCTGTTACCATATACTTATATAATGAACAGTCTGGTTTTCTTGGTTTGCTGTCCGTAATACTTGACTCTCTCACTCAGAGGTAAAACAAGCTGATAAAATACATCCAGTTCCACCATATGAACCTATGGACTTCAACTTAAACAAATTTGATATTATTTGTTCTTAGAAAATCGTCCCATAGAAATTCAAATATATATTTCAAGGTATTAACACTTATATAACTAGAAAGCACCCATAGAGCGCATACCTCTGCCAATGCCATTGCCAGGGGAAGTAATCGTACATGGATCCCTCAACAGATGTAATTAGTTTTTCTGTAGCCTATTGTCCACCCTTACACAAAATGTCATTGAAAACCTTTGGAGATATCGTGTGGACACGAGGACCTTTGGAGGTGTCCATACGATATCTCCAAACGTCCTCATTCAATTTCAATGTTATGGGTGGAAGTGATTAAATTGGGGGGCGCATCCTGCACAATTACATTCCATACGTCGTAGTTATATGTCCACACAACATGATATCGCCAGAGGTTCATGTCTGTCCACACGATATCTCTAAATAGAAGAAGTGATTGAATTTAAAATAATAAACCATCCTCCGTCATGGGTGTATGAAAATATATCACAGTAACAAGAATTCGTTGAAGTGCCCCGAAACATAACCAACTTGTCCGTATTGCATTGCCCAACATTTCACAACATTTTATTTATCCAATACTTCCTTAGCCTATGACTCACCCTTCCAGAACATGTCATTGGAATTCATTGACTACTTTTGGAGATATCGTGTGGACTGACGGACAAACCTCTCCAGTGTGATTATCTTGGTTTTCTGTCCGTAACACTTGACTCTCTCACTCAGGGTTACACATTTTACTATCGACTCTTCAACTGAAACAAATGTGCTAGTATGTTTGTTCAATAGGTTCATAGAGATTCAAATATACCCGTAAATGTTTTAACTAGTTGTCCGTAACACTTGACTCTCCCTCGGGAGTAAACCTGTTGCCATTAAAAGTGCATCCTTATATAACCATAGATACTTCAACTGAAACACATATGCTATTATCTGTTCTTAAAGATTATGTTCATAACATTCAAATATATCCGTGAATTTTTTCCCACTAGGATTAACGTGGAGATCATATGGAAAAAATGGATCAGGACACACGTCGTACAGCAATTATCAGCACGCTTCTATTTACCCGAACCCCCACGGGATCAGGATGTGACATAAGATCGGTTTATTGCGGGGGATGGCACAGACGAATGTGTGGAGCAAGAACTTCCTAAACATTATATTTAGTCCTTGCAACTTTGAAACAATGGATTCTCGAACTGAAACTATTTCACATGTGTTATCTTAAGAAATCGTTTCATAAACATTAAAATATATCCATGTGTTACTCATCTCAACTAGGTAGGTACCATAGAACGTTATAAAGTGTAGACATGATCACTGACTTTAAAAATAAAAACAATAAAACAATAATGTAATCATGTATCATTAAAATGGCAGAATATGTGCCGTATAGACCTCGTATATATATATTGATACACATTACGTTTATATATGTGGATTAGTCTTCTTGTCTTTATCATAATATTTCGACTGCAATCCAACCTTGAGGAAGTAGTTCAAAGAATGATTTTATTCGTTTTACCAATAACACATAACCCTTCTGTAAATTACACACCTTCTGGACAAAGATGTTAAAGGAAGTATCTCACGAGATAAGACTTTGTTATCACCAATTCTAACTCCGAGACTTCAACTCGAGAAAGTCTGGCCGTTGAATTGTTTCTATAATAGGACATGGCGCCATATCAAGGGAACTCTCTTTTCCACCCATCTCATGATTCTTCTGCTATACTTGAGACACTGTCCTCTCTGACTACACGTTGAAAATGGACCTGCTTAATGATTTATTAACGAAGAGATTCTTCAAGTGGCTCTTGGGAAATCGTTAACCCATATCCATTCAACACGCTGGGGTCGATAAATCATTTTTAATGCATATGGCTGAATTCCTTCACCTTGATTTATATCATCGGGTTGGGAAGGATTACAACCAATGAGTCTGATATTTTATTAAACTGCCATCAATTCAATACTTTGAAAATATTGAAATAAATGTATTTTTGATTTCCTTCTTTTTTCCCCTCTTCATCTAATATCTCCCCCCCTCTTTATCTCCGTCTCACTCCCATCTAACTATGGACTCTGTTTATTCATCTTATCGACATCATATGCCTGTTATTCTTCTCATTGTAATTCTTATTTATTCAATAACAACAAAATATAATATGTATGTTTCATGGTTGAAATCACGGACATAGAAACAAAGAAACACGCAGAACAGATAACACTGTTCATTACATCGGGAGCATAGTGTTATTCCATGCATGTACACGTTCACGCCATATGGCCAGTGGTCATCGCTGGAGATTAGGTGACAGCAGGTATCATCGAATATCCAGTACGTATTTCAGTATCAGAGCAGACCACAGCAGCGACGTTGTCTGGAGAGTCTCAACACTTCGTCGAAATTCTATTCCAACCAATATTGTCTCTAGTGGTTTTGGCACGGTTACATTTGCGTCAATTATTATAAGCATGGCCCTAACAGTCATGTTTCACTCCTTTTCCAAAGTAAAGCTCCTGCTATTTTCCAAGGTTTTGCTATTTTTCAAGGTCCTGCTATTTTCGCTTTCTTTTAATTTCAACGAATGGTCTTGTGGCTCAGAACCATATACACTCCATAATCTATACAATCTATCTGCTTGTATACTACTATCAAATCCGGTCTTCTAGCTTGGATGGAGTGGTCAGTCTGGATCTCAAAGTCACACAATATGTTCATATCACAGCAACGCTATGGTTTGTACCGTGTCAACATCACCTTGTTTTATTAACACATGGCTTCTTCATTGTAGCTCTTAGGCCATTGCTGACGGCTGGAGGTCGTAAGTCACACATGCCCAGTATTCTCCTCAGTATTTGTGCATCGCCCAGTAGTGCAGTGGGCTTCTCAATCCTCCCATGTATCGCCAGATTCTCCAATCGTGTTCTAAATGTATTTGGTACAGTTCACAGTGCCTCTATTCTTATTGATACTACCATGACCATGTTCCACACCCTTTTCAGCTCCCTGGCTAGGTCTTGGTAATTTCCTAGCTTTTCACTCTCTTTCTTATTCACTATGTGATCCACAGGAACAGCCACGTCTATTATATATTCTCTTTCCCTTGCCCACGACTACCAGGTCCGACCTTCTTGCTTGGGTGGGGTGGTCAGTTTGGATATCAATGCCCCGGATAAATGCATGGCTTCTACTTTGCAGAACAGTCTCTGGTTTGTGATGGTACCACGTGTCTAATCCCAGTCGTTAGCATAGTTCCCAGTGTATATTCGTAACGTGTTTGTACTCCTTCTGAGCTAGTTTACTACATTCACTGGTTATGTGGTTTCCAATCTCACCCATTTCTCCACATAGGCGGCATTTGTAATTTGTCTGGGTTCAGTCGATCTTCGCCTTGACATGGTTTGTCCTAGTGCACTTGTTTTGGGCTGCAATGATGATGGATTCTGTTTCTCTCTTTAGGTGCCCTTTGTATAGCCATGTCCATGATCGATCGTCTGCATTATTTTCTATTTGTCTTTTACTTTCCCCGTGTACATTTTTCTGTTACCATGTTCCCTTGTTGTCGTCTTTGCTAATCGCTAGTGTGCAACATGTGTGTTGTTTATTCTACTGCTTGGAGCGCTTTGCATAATATCTCCACTGCATGCTTGCGCATACTAATGCCGTGTTGGCCATTTGTACACATTCGTTTATGCTGAGGTGTCCTCTGTCGTCTCCTTTCCACTTCACATAGAGTCTCTGTGTGCCATAGCTGGGGTGTAGAGCCTTGTGCATCATCATTAGTTCCCTAGTTCGCCGGTTCATTGATTGGAGTTCATCCTTTGTGCATCCAAAACATGGTCCTGTGTATCTTACTACCGATACTGCCCATGGGTTCATTCCTTTTATCGAACTTCTGCTATTTAGCTTACTCTCTAACATGTTCGTATTCTGCTTTTGTGTGTTCTCTTTGATTTCGTTCTGTTCCATCGAGTCACATTCGAGAGCCACTAGGTATTTATATTGGTCCTGTGCTTTTAAAGTTTTAAGTGTGTTATTGTGTGGCAAGTCCATTCCTTCTGCCGATATAAGCCTCTCTTTGCGCATTACCATTAGCGCGCATTTGTCTATTCCGGACTCCTTACCGATGCCATCGCTGTATTCTCTAACTTTGTTGAACAACATTTCAAGCCCTTCTCTGATCTTTGTAAATAGCTTGATGGCATACATGTACATGAGATGGTTGGTTATTATTATTATTATTATTATTATTATTATTATTATTATTATTATTATTATTAGTAGTAGTAGTAGTAGTAGTAGTAGTAGTAGTAGTAGTAGTAGTAGTAGTAGTAGTAGTAATGGTGTTTTAAATGGGATTTCCGTCAATCGAATGTCAGCCACTTTTTTCCACTTCTCCGGCACACTTGCCAATTTTTTCAAAGCTGCTTTCTGAATAGAGTCGATTCTACCTCGTACAACCAATTATTCCACTCCCATGCAAAGGCTTTTGGAGGCCTCCCAAGAGATCCAATAATTGGCAGAATCGTCACTTTACTATTGCAACAATAAGAAAATGTTTAGATATGTAGTTTCAGGTTTTTCACTTTCTGTGAATTTCGCCCTGGTCTGCTTCGCCTATTCTCTTTGAACAGCTCTTTGCTATGTTTCCAATGCGGATGTATGTTCTCTTTGTCTTCATGATGTGATCCGTTTGTTTATCAGATCCACTGCCGGGTTATGTATTTCTTTAGTATTATTATATTGGTAATCTTACTGCATTATGTTACTGTTGCTTTTTCTTCACATCATTATCGGTCGATGAACTCTAGGTTATTACTATTACTTTATTGCGTGCTTTAATCTGCTTTTTGTCACAACTCGCTGCATCAATATACCCCGCATTATCACTATTATGTTGTTACGCTTTTACTCGTAATATCGTTGCTTTTTATCCCAATACCCAGGGCCAGTATACTCTACATTATCACTATTATTTGTATTGCTAATTTTAATCCATCTCAATACTGCTACTTTTTTTTCACAACCCCATGTGTCAATAAACTCATCACTATTGATATTATTTCCTTATTAATTTTACTCCATCTTATTATTGTTGCTTTTTATAAAAACACTCTGGGTCGATAAACTCTCCAATAATACTATTAAGTAATTACCAGCTTTAAGCTAAATTAATATTGTTTTCACAACACATCATTTACAATAATACAATCGAAAACGTTCTTTGAGAATTATCTTTGTTAAAACTCAACGTTCCTAATGCCATTTAACGACAAAACAAAATTAACTTTTGGCCAATATGATAACAAGGTTAATTCCTCATCACAATTAATATTTTGATTACAATTGTATGGCTCTTTCCCTATTGGTAAACGGTCGTAGCAGCTTCAGTACTGAGTTGCTGTGCCTGGGCGCTTATTATGGTGGGAGTGAAGTGCCACTTGCCCCTCTTGACCATGCTGAAGGCTTCCAAAGTTCAGATAAGGGCTTGAAATTGGGATAAAAAGCAACAATGAGGCACGCACCCAAGTACCTAGAACACGCATACATGTATCTCATATATACGTTTGCTGAGGAAATAAGTGCTTTTAGAGAGCTGTATGGCTGCACGCGATACCTACTACGCTGGTTACAGCACTCGTTATTCCCAGACGGTCACCCATATAGGTACTGACCAGGAGCGACATTGCTTAATTTCGTGATCGTACGAGAATCGGTGTGTCCAATTCGATTTGACCGTAACTTAATTTCTATTACAACTATCATAGTAATAATGTCACCTATGCCCCTACTACCACTATTGTCAATGTCACCACTTTTACGAGGGGTCAAACACACTTATTATTACTAAAACAGATACTCAACCGATTTTTCGGTAACGGATGGTCTAGCACCTCTTTCAATCCGGAAAAAAAATAATAGCCTTCACTTGTATTTCTCGAAGTTCTCACAGTAGTTCACTGAGTGGCCAACGCTCAAAGAATAGGAAACAGCATGACCTCGATGATACGTTTAAGAATATAACTAGGAACACCGCCATCCATATATGCCTAGTTGGTGGGTGATCGATTAAAATGTTGGGAAACTGGGTGATCAATGAATATGTTACTTCTCTCAAGATTTGTTGGGCTGTGATCACTAAGATCCCAGAAATCAAGCAGGCAGAAACCAGTGACCAATTTAGCATAAACTTACATTGCATATTGAATACCCCACTAAAAACCTATTTTGAGGAGAATTCAAAAACAGAAAAAAATCATATTTTCCCTACCCATTGAGCGAAGTGTGAGTGTCTGTAAAATGTGTAAGTTTCTACTATGCACGGTTAGGATTGGTCGAAGTCCAGAGATATACATATAAATGTCAGAATACATGGATAAGTTAAACCTAGCAATAGACCAGTGTTGTGTGTAGCGATGATTAATAGGTTTCAATGTTGTAGTCCAGCATATACATATCCTCAACATTCAAATGACCAGGATGTTACCCATTAAACACCTCAAGTCTATGATGCAACTGTCAATTGTGAAACAGTAATCCTGATAGTCCTCCTTTTCCAGACCTTCCTGATAACTTGTATAGTGTAAGAACAATCGTACACGTTTCCTATGATAATACTTCAACATCCTTTGTGCATGGAGGAGAGCACTTGTTTAATTATATTAACTGTATCTGCTTCAATTATATTATTAAAGTGTACCTTCTCCTCTAAATTAATAGCATAATAGCTCCGTTGGAAACAATCACGGTCACCTTACATTAATAATCGAATCGTCCACCATTATGGTGAAAACAGAAAGAGAATATAGCGGAATACAGGAGAGAAATAACTCTACATGGCGAAAATAATAAGACACACCTAATGATACGTCACATACGCCGTTACTCGTACTATGGATACACATAACGAAACGGTGGAAGAAATAAATAAATAGTGAATTATTAAACTGCTTTTGTTTTCCGCTTCTGTCTTCAACGCGCCCCTCTTAACATATAACATGTATTCAATTCGCTTCCTTTATTTCTCTAACTCGATGTGTCTCTCTCTGTCTTGTTATTAAACTACTTTTCTTTTATTGCCCACCATTCCTTCCTTTGTTAAAGCGTTACGTATTTAATTTTAAATATAGTTCGAAAAAAGATTACTTTTGTTTTTCTTTTTTTAATTTAAAAGACAATTTTTAAAATCAAGCATTCAAAAAAAGATAATTCTTATCAAAATAAACTGGTTCATATGTGGTTGAAATGTTATGTTTTTCTCTGGCTTTTACTTATGATTTTGTGGTTATTGTCACAAAATATTTCTATTTATTTTTCAGTCAATCGTCTCACGATTACGGGCATGCTGCTACATACACTTACTACCTGAAATCCGCGTGGCAACTTGTTTATATTAATTTATTGAATTGAAGCATTTCACTCATATTAGTATAGGTGTACTTTGAGTGTCTAACAGCCTTATTGCTTTAAAGACACAAGCTGTGCATAATTAGTGGGCATGGGGAGTATTTCAGAATTATTATTACACTTATTAAATGATTGCATTGTACTTATAAAATATCAAAAACATTATGTTGCTCTACATTTTCTTCTTTGTGTTCTACCAGAATGACTCCATATCCTTAAGGATTTGAGAAAAAATCGATACATGATGGAGACTACTCTATAATTAGCATGTAATCGTCATTTCGCTTGACCAATGTTATAGGCACCAATATAAATATAAGGGCTGCGTATCATATAACTAGATTATTACATACCTCTATTAGTCTGACAATTTGGATAATCCGGTAAGGTTGCCGGAGAATAGATAGTCCACCTGTATTACCAAACCGTTCCTAATGTTGCTGCTTCAGTAACGAACATGAACTGTTTCAATTGTGTTCAGTCCGATTCACCAACACAATATTGAAAATGACGACGGATAATCGTATTGTGGTTAATAATTGATGATCTGCTTACGGTTTCGTGAACAACGAGACATTTATTGGATTCGTTTTATTGAAATCGATCATTGATCTTTATCTTTAATTGGGCCCCAGGGATTTTGGTTCATAAATTGGCGTTAGAGACGTCATTCAGATCCACACTAATACACGAAATGAATTATCAATCAATCTTTCGCTTTCTCTCTATATATATAGAGAGAGGGGGAGAGGGTGAGAGGGTGAGAGAGAGTGATATAAGAGGATAGTTTTCATTATCGTCATCAGCCGTTATAAGTCCACTGATGGACAAAGGCCTTTCCCATCTCCTTCCATGACGTGTTATCTTGAGCTAACCTCTGTCAGGTCTTGCCGGCAAACCGTTCTATCTCGTCACTCCATCTTGTGTCTGGTCTTTTCCTACTCGTTTACTGCCCCAAGGGAACCAATCGGTTAGTCGCCTTCCCCATCTAGGTCTTCTTGCTAGGTGGCCAGCGCATCTCCATATTGCTTCTTAATTAGTTGTATAATATCCTTCACTCTAGTCGTCTCTGGTCCATGTTGATCTTTTTCTATCGCTAAGAGTCATCCCTAACATTGCTCTTTCCATTGCTCTCTATGCTATTCTGAGATGGTTTTCAGCTCGGTTGGTTAATTCCCATGTTTCGTATCCATAAGTCATGACTGGTGTTATGCAGCCGTTGTATACTTTACGCTTTAGGCACATTAGCAAGGTGCTCTTCAGAATGTCTCTATTCATGCCAAATGCTTTCCAACCTATTGTTATGCGTCGTTTTATTTCGCAGTCGTGGTCTTTCTCTAGCTTTATTTGATGTATTCATCAACCTCTTCTAGAGTATCACTTTCTATCTTTACGGTCTGTTTGGGGACTTTATCGTTGAACATTACTTATGTATTTGTACTGTTCATCCTTAAGTCTGCTGTTTAACTTTACTTTCCCTATTTAGATCGGTTAACATGTTTTGCAATTCTTCGGATGCTTCCGACGTCATAGAAATGTCATCGGTAAATCTTAAGTTATTAAGTATTCTCTAATCAGTTTTCCGAAAGATGCTTTCAAGGCTCGTTGTGAATAGTTTAGGTGATACTGTGTCCCCCTGTCTTACTCCCTTTGTTACCTTTATCCCTGTTGTATGTTTATGTAGTCTGATTATTGCAGTGTCATTATCATATATGTTTTGGATAATTCGTATGTTAATTCTCATTAACGCCTTGTTCTCGCATCGCCCTGAAAACTGCTGTGTGCTCTACCGAGTCAAATGCTTTCTTATAATCAAAAAGGCCAAACAGAGTGGTTTGTTGTATTCTAGGGACGTTTCAATTAGTTGGTTTATTGCATGTAGGTGGTCTATTGTTGAGTAGCCGCTTCTGAAGCCTACTTGCTCGTGGGGTTGGTTTTCATCTAGGGTGCATGTTAATCTGTTTGTGATTATTTTTGTGAATAGTTTGTATATGTTAGGTAATAGTGTAATAGGGCGGTAGTTACCAAGGTCGTGCTTATCTCCTTTCTTGTGGAGTAGGATTATTATTCCTAGACAGAAGTCTTTGGGAGACCTTTCTCTCTATTAAGCACTGTGTGAATAGCTGTGCTATTCCTTTGTGCAGGGTCTCTCTTGCGTCTTCTAGAAGGTATGTAGTTATGTCATCCCCGCCTGGGGCTTTACCGCGTTTCATATTTCGCAATGTGGACACTACTTCTTCTACTGTTATGTCTGGGATATCACTAGCATCTATAGGATTAGTAGTTTGTGTTATTTCTAATTTGGAGGCGTACATATTTTCATAGTATTCTTCCGTTACTTTTGTCAGTGTGTCACTATTTGATAATGTTGCCGTTTCTCTCCTTTAGTGCAAGCATCTGTTGTTTACCGGTAAGGTTTTAAACTATTCCCCTTTCTGATAGCCTCTACCATACGCTTTGTGTTTTTCTTTCTTTTTTCTTTTCTCGTTCTTTTATTTATTAATTTGACAATTTCTGTGTTCGTCCTGTTTAGATTATATCTCCATATTTCTTCGCTGATTGATTAGTTTTAATGTTGCTTTAGAGTATTTCCCTGTATTACTGTCTGCATTTATATTTCCTACCATTGCTGCTGCTTCTATAATTATATTTGTCAGACTCTTTTCCTCTATGTCACTGTCGGTATTAACGAATTTAATCCAAATGATTTGTTCTAGAAAATACATCTTAAACATCGTACTAGCTTTAAAATAATTCCATGTTCCGTTATTTGAAAAAGAACAAAACCCTGATGTTAACCCTCTTAGCTGAAAAGCAACTACCTTTCCCCTCCCCCTCCTGCTATATAATATAACAGTGGGAAATACGAAATTCATCCGATTCTTGTCGGCTGTGACAATTGACGAGGCGTCGGACGAATAACATCGTCTAGAAACCGTCAAAGAAGAGAAAATCATTTTTCTGATTTCCGTAAGTTTCCCCTAAAATATTCATTAAATTATTCTGTCTACTAACGAATTTAATCCAAATTATACGTTCTAGAAATTACATTTAAACATTGTACTAGCTTTAAAATGATTCCATGTTCCGTTA
>VCCN01000064.1:404715-415804 GCA_006491835.1 Architeuthis dux
ATAGATAGATAGATAGATAGATAGATAGATATATGGATAAATGGAGAGAGAGATAAGGATAGAGAAAGAGACAGACAGAAAGAGGCAGAATGGGAGAGAGAGAATTGAGAGAAAGTAACAAATCTTCACCATTATTCCTAAATGATTCTTGGATACATTTTACAACATACCAAATGATTATTGGTGAAGATTCCTAAATGATTCGTGGATACATCTTAACAACTCCAAAATGATAAATATTCGCGAATGATTCTTAAGAAACCTTACTAATTCCCGAATCTTTATTGGGTAACCATTCCCAAAGGATAATTGGATAACCATAAATGATTACTGGCAAACACCATCACATAATTATTGGATAAATCAACTATTTCACAAATGTGTCCAGGATAACCATTCCCGAATGAATCGTGGGTAAAACTTCCCAATTCCCAAATGATACTTAGATAAACATTCCTGAATGATTATTG
Source organism: Architeuthis dux (assembly GCA_006491835.1). Lineage (NCBI taxonomy): Eukaryota > Metazoa > Mollusca > Cephalopoda > Oegopsida > Architeuthidae > Architeuthis > Architeuthis dux. The sequence continues at coordinate 405,186 of VCCN01000064.1, forward strand.
GATAATTCTTCCCAATTCCCAAATGATTCTTGGATAAACATTCCCAAAGTCATTTTTGGATAACCCCTCCGAAACGATTCATGGATAAATCTTCCCTATTCCCAAATGATTATTGGCTAACCATTCCCAAATGATTCTTGATAACCATTCCTAAATGATTCTTGATAACCATTCCTAAATGATTCTGACATTTTACAAATTAGCAAATAATTCCTTGGATAAGTATTCCTGTACGATTATTGGACAAATCGCCCCAATTCCGAAATCATTGTTGGATAACCATTCCCAAATGAGTCTTGATAACCATTCCCATATGATTCAATATAACCATTCCTAAATGATTCTGAAATGTTACAAATTAGCAAATGATTCCTTGGTTGAGTATTTCTGAAAGATTATTGGATAACTCATCCCAATTCCGAAATCATTATTGGATACCCATTCCAAATGATATTTGGATAACAACTCCTAAATGATACTTGGATAAATCTTCCCAAATAACAAATGATTACTGGTTACACATTTCTAAATGTTTCTTGAATAACCATTCCTAAACGAGTATTGGATACATCTTCACAATTTCCAAATGAGTCTAGGATATCCATTACTAAATGATTCTTGAATAACCATTCCTAAATGATTATTGGATAATCATGTTACGTTATGGTCACTGCTACCTGTAATTAGTTCTAATTAAAGCTCGCTGGTTTAATTTGATTAAGTTAACTCCAGAAAACTAACATCTGCTCACGGTCGGTCGGAGGCTATTTTAAGTGTCAAAAGGCAACAATTGGCGTCAATAATTTCGAATAAGAAGTTTAAGACAGCGGCTCCATGTCGAAACCATATTACATGAATGGGCGGAAAAATGTCCGACGAAAAAATGATTAAGAATCAGCTCATGCTGCGTGATAGTTAAGTCAGAAGTGATGATGGCTGGGAAAAGCCAATTCAGTAGCGTGACGGATGAGTTATCGGCTTCTCAGCATAGATAAACAGATATATGAATTAGATTAAGGTGACCACGAGTGAAGTAAGAATGAGACTGCGATCAAAAACAGATGTTTGGGGCGGAGAACACGGAGTGCGCATGCCGTGGGAAGAGGTGTCAAAAAGGGACCAAAGTCAAACCACATGTTTAAAATACGCGACCTATGTGAGTGTCGGTCAGAGAAGGAAGCAGGAGTTGAAGGCATCAGAAATCCCCAAGGTACTCCGCTAGCCACCGGAACCGAAACTGATGTCTTCGATAATTATCGGCAAGTCTGAATAGAGCCCATTGACCTTAGTTTAAGTGTGTCAACGAACTAGTCACAGTTCATCTTCCCCTCGCAACTATGCAAATATTAGCGCGTGGCTATACTTTTTCTACATAAGAACGAATCTTGTGACGAGTCTTATTCTTTTTCATCAGAAGAATATGCAGGTAGACGCATTACGGTACGTGATTCTTGGATAGCCATTACTAAATTATTATTGGATACATCTTCTAAAATAAAGTTTCTTGCATAAACATACCTAAATGATTCTTGGATAACAATTGCCAAATATTATTGTATAACCATTCCTGAATGATTCTTGGATAAATCTTCCCAATTCCCAAATGAATATTGGATAACCAGTCATTAATGATTAGTGAATAATTCCTCCCATTTCCCAAATGATTATTTGATGAACATTCCAAAATCATTATTGGATAAACATTCCTAAATGATTATTGGATACATCTCCCCAATTCCAAAATGAGTCTAAGGTGACCATTCCTTAATAATTCATGGATAAATGATTGGCGTCACTAATTTCGAATAATATTTTTAAGACAGCGTCTCCATGACCCGTCGAATCCACATTAGGTAAATGGGCGGAAAAATGTCCGACGAAAAATGATTAAGAATCAGCTCATGCTGCGTGATAGTTAAGTCAGAAATGATGAGGACTCGGAAAAGCCAATTTAGTAGTGTGACGGATGAGTTAGCGGCTCTCAGTATAAAGATAGGTAAATTAGCTTAAGGTGACCGCGACATATGTTTGTGGGCGGGGAACACGGAGTGGGCTTGCCGTGGGTGGAGGTGTCAAAAAGGGATGGGACCAAAGTCGACCCTCATGCTTAAAATAAGGGATCACGTTGATTGTCGGTCAGAGAAGGAAGCAGGACTTGAAAGACGGCAGCAATCCCCAAGGTAATCCGCTAGCCACCGAAACCTAAACCGCTGTCTTCAATAATTATCGCCAAGTCTGAATAGAGACCATTGGCCTTAGTTTAAGCGGGTCAACGAACTAGTCACAGTTCATCTTCCCCTCGCACCTATACAAATATTAGCAAGTGACTATCATTTTTCTACTTAAGAAAACTGTGCAGGTAGACGCATCACGGTACGTGAATCTTGGATAACCATTCCCAAATTAGTATTGGATAAATCTTCTAAAATAAAGTTCATTGGCTAATCATTCCTATATGATTAATGGATAGATCTTCACAATTCCCAAAAGATTATTGGTTAACCAATCCCAGATGATACCTGGACAAACATTCATAAATGATTATTGGATAATCGTTCACAAATTATTCTTGGATAACCATTCCAAAAATATTATTGTATAACTATTCATGGATGATTCTTGGATAAATCTCCCAATTCCCAAACGATTCTTGGATAACCATTCCTAAATGATTGCTGGATAATTTTTCCCCAATTCACAAAGGGTTTATGGATAACCAATCCTAAATGATTCTTGGATTATTCTTACGAATTCCCAATTCATTATTGGATAATAATTCCCAAATGCTTCTAGGATAACCATCCTGAATGTGTATTCCCACATTATTCCTGGATATATCTTCTCAATTTCCAAGGATTGCTGGATAACCATCCCTAAATGATTATTGTATACAACTTCCCATTTACGAAATCATTCTTGGATACACATTCCTAAATGATTATTGATAAATGTTCCCAATTCAACATTTATTGTAGGAGAACAAATCCCAAATACAGATTCTTGGATAAATATCCCTAAATGATTATGGGATAGACAATCACAAGTTATTGTTGGAGAAACATTCCTAAATGATTCCTGGCTAAATCGTCCCTATTCCAAAATTATTATTTGATACATATTCCTAAAGGATTCCTGGATGAATCTTCCCAATATACAAATGATACTATTCCTAAATTATTCCTAGATAGACATTCCTAAATTATTATCGGATAAATCTTCCCAATTTCCAAAATATTCAGGGATAACCAGTCATGAATGAATCTTGGGTAAATCTTCCCCATTCCTAAATGAATATTGGATAAATCGTCCACTTTACATATGATAATTGGATAACAATTCCTAAATGATTGCTGGATGCTTGTTCCTAATTCACAAATGGTTTATGGATAACCAATCATAAATGAGTATTTGATTAGTCTTACGAATTACCAATTCATTCTTGGATAAGCATTCCCAAATGCTTCTAGGATAACCGTTCCTGAATGATTATTGGATGAATCCTCCCAATTCCCAAATGAATGTTGATTAAATATTCCAACGTGATTCTTGGATAAACCTTCCCAATTAGCAAATGATACTTGTATAACCATTTCTAAATGATTATTGGACAGACATACCCTCAATATTCACGGACAATATTCATAGACACATCCTTATTGGATAACCCTTACATTCTTGAAAAAATATTCCTAATCCTCAGTTGATTATTGGATAAATATTCTTAAATAATTCTTGGTTAAATCCGTTTCCCAAATTATCGTTGGATAGCGATTCCTAAATAATTATTGGATGAATCTTCCCAATTCCCAGATTATTATGGGATAACTATTCCTGAATTATTATTGGATAAATCGTCCATTTTACATATGATAATTGTATTAGCATTCCCGAATCTTCCCAATTACCAAATGATTCTTGGATAACCACTCCTAAATGATCGTTGGATAGATCATCCTAATTCCCAAAAGATTATTTGATAACCATTCATAAATGATCCTTGGTTAACCATTCACATTTGATTCTTAAATAAGTCTTCCCAATTCGCAAAATATTATTGGATAACCGTTCCTAAATGACCTTTCGTTAACCATTCGCAAATGATTATAGGTTAACCATTACTTAATGATTAACAATGAGCAGTGTTTATCCAATAATCATTTGGTAATTGGGAAGATTCATCCAAGCATGATTCAGAAATAGTGATCCAAGAATAATTTGGGGATTGGGAAGTTTTATCCCCAAATCATATATGAATGGTTATTCGATAACCATGTGGTAATTTGGAAGATCTATCCAATACTCATTGTGGAATGGTTATCCAGGAATCATTTGGGCATTTCGAGGATCTATCCAAGAATAATGTGGGCATCCAATATGTTGTATCTTCAAATCATATGGGAATAGTTATCCAATAATCATTTCGTAATTGGGAAGACTTATACAACAATTACTTAGCAATGGTTACCCTAGTATCATTGGTAAATTGGGAAGATCTATCCAAGTATCATTTGGTAATAGCTATGCAAGAATCATTTGGGTATAAATAAGATTTATTCAAGAATCATTTAGGGATATTTATCCAGAGAACTTTAAGAATTGGGAAGATTTATCACAGAATTATGTATAATGGTTATCAAAAATCAATTAGGGATTGGGAATATTTATCCAAGAATCATGTAGGAGGGGTTATCCAGGAATTATTTGGGAATTGTGAATATTCATCCAGGAATCATTTAGGAATCATTATCCAAGGATCATTTACGAATGGTTATCGGAGAATGTTTGTGAAATTGGGAAGATTCATCCAAAAATATTTTGGAATTGTTATCAATGCTTAATGTGTGAATGGTCATCGAATAATCATTTAAGAATGATTGTCCAAGAATATTTATTTTAAAGATGTATCCAATAATAATTCATGAATGGTTTCCAAGATTCAATAATCATTTGGGAATTGGGAAGCGTTATCCAACAAACGTTTCAGAGGGGCTATCCATGAATGATACTTGGATCACTATTTATGAATCATTCTTGGATGAATCTTCCCAATTACCAAATGATTCTTGGACAATCATTTCCACATGATTCTTGGATAATGATTCCCACATTTTTCCTGATTTAATTTCCCAATTACCAAAATATTACAAATGATACTAATTGATTATTGCAGAAATCTTCCCAATTACCAAATGATTCTTGGATAACCATTCCTTAAATATTATTGGACAACATTCCCACATTATTCCTGGATATATCTTCTCAATCTCCAAGGATTGCTGGATAACCTTCCCCAAATGATTATTGTATACATCTTCCCAATTACGAAAGTATTCTTGGATACACATTCCTAAATGTTTATTGGATAAATTCTCCCAATTTCCCAATGATATTTGGATACATGTTCCAAAATGATTATTGGATGATACTCCCCAATTACCAAATGATAATTGGATAACCATTCCTAAATTATTCGTGGTTAACCATTCCCAAACTATTCGTTGAAAAATCCTCCCAATTCCAGAATGATTCTTTGATATATATTATTAAATTATTCTTGGATAGATCATCCAAATTCACAAATGATTCTTGGATAACCATTCATAAATGATTAGTGGATAACCATTCCTAAATGATTACTAAATGATTCTCGGATAAATGTTCCCAATTCAAAATGTATTGTTGGAGAACCAATCCCAAATGATTCTTTGTGATTTGGGAAGATTCATCGAATACTCATTTAGGAATGGTTTTCCAGGAATCTTTTCTCGGATAACCATTCCCAAATGATTTTTGGATGAATCTTCCGAATTCCCAAATGAGTCTTGGATAACCATTACTAAAAAGTACAGATATAGACTTCCATGTTGAACACCCGAATTAAGTGAGAATGTTTGTTGGTTTTGCTTCTGGTGGGAGATCGATAGGTGGAGGATGAACTGCCGTTGAATCAATGCGCTAACCAGCCTTATAAAATTGTTTTGCTCATTTTATATAATCAAGTTTGTGTACTCCGAGCAAGGTTGTTATATCACTTAATATAATCCTCGAGTACATTCTTCTATCATTATGTTTTTTTGTTGGTTTCGTGTAAACCTTGATTTCAAGATTTTTGAAAGATGTTACACATAAGTGCGACTTAATGGAGATGGGCTGGTCACCTAGCAAGAAGAGACGATAATTGGTGGCGCAAAAGACCTGTGCCCACGGGACAGTAAACGCAGTAGGAAAAAAAACGGAGGGATATGATAGAAAGGTTTTCCCGTAAGACATGTCAGAGTTTAGCGCAATAGGGTCATCGAAGAAGATTTGAAAGGCCTTTGTCCAGCAATGGGTGATGATGATGATGATGATGATGATGATGATGATGATGATGATGATGATGATGATGGTGAATGCTTAAACTGTTTAGTTTGAATGTAGATCGAATTGTAGATGAACAGGTCTGGTTAGTCACTCAGTAGAAACAGTAACGTGACCAACACCTTTTGGCAGCATGCCGCATTCGGGGTGATCAATTTTGTTGGGCAGTGATCACTAAAAAAGTCTGAATTTTCAAAAAACACAAACTGGTGATCAATTTAGCATGAAATACAATTTTGTATTGATCCCCCCCCCCGCCACTACTAAAAACATATGTGGAGAGCGGGGGGCGGTTGAAAAACAAAATAACTTTTTTTCTAGACGTAATCGAGAGTAAACGTTGGAATTTTCAGCCCTTTAGCTCTAATGGTGCTGCCTGTACGCGTGATACATACCTAGACAGCCAGCCAGGCAGACCAACTTGAAAACCGAAAGAAACCTTGTTGTTGACAGTTTTGGTGATAGTATTGGTTGACGGCTTCTAATTAACAAATATTGATTAACTTGCAAAAACATTTCCATTTCTTACTATTTATTTTCTAATGTTATTCATTAAAATTTGATTCGGTGCTCATGTCTTTCTAATTTCCAAACACGTAGCATCGCCTGATAGATGGTTATTCTTAAGTGTATTTATCACGTTTTGTTAATTGTATTTCGCTTCTAAGTTCGCCAGGCTTCCAGGCTAACCTTTAATTAGTTCTCATTTTCTTACACTCTTACTCGGCATATAAGGTATTTTTTCTATATCTTTTCTTTTCGATTTCATCAGAATGTCAGAAATAATATTAGATCTTACTTACATCTGCTGTGATGCCTTCATGGTGTTTGTTCTGATGTGATTTCTTTTTTTGAAAGCATCATTCTTGACATCTAATTGTCTGTAAGGTCCCTGTACTGATTTGCTCGTATTTTACTCTGTTTAGCGCATAGGCAAAAACTCGCAGCCATCGTTCCCTTTAAGCTGTGAACGTGTACACGCATACATGCGTTCTGAAACCAGCGCACAAAGGAAATGAGTTTGCAGACAACTTATTTCAAAATATGTCGATGGCTTACTGTGTTTGAAAACATATTCATTCACTATATCGAATTCAAAGTGCGCATATACTTCTTTCATTGGGAACAATTGTAGAACATAAGGCCTTGCGTCTACTAACGATTAGAGGTAACATTGCTTACGAGATTTCCTTTAATTTATGGAGCTCCTCTATTTACAGATGTTGGCTTTTCATTTCTACATATACAGTATCGTCAATAGATAAGTACACGCCTTTTGAATAGTCATTTTCTTCTAAACCACATATAGCAGGTTTCTAGTAATTCTAGTGGAACATTCCACGATCTAAGCGGCTATTATCAGGTATGACCAAACTCTCCAGCATTGCAATTATGTTGCCAAAAGAATGTTGCCGTCCAACGATGAGTACACCCTTTCGAAACATATTTTGGCAACATAGTTTCACTGCTGTAGAGTTTGGTCACGAATGATACATGATAATAGCCGTTTTGATTGTGTAATGTTCCAAGAGAAATTATACTATCCTGCTATGTTTGGTTTTGGTTTAGAAGACAATTGACTTTCTATTAAAAGTGGTAGGGGTGTACTTATTTATGAGCGATACTGTAAGACCTTAAGCAACTAATATACGATAAAAACAAATACTGCGAGGAGGTTTCTTTTGTTACATATAGCGTCATTGTTAATATGATCTTGATTTTAATTCCTTTGGATTCTTTATGATATGAATCCTTGGCAACCATTAGTATAGTTGATTATATAACATCACGTCATTTTCTGTGAGCAGCAATAATCATGACTGCTTACTAGCCATCGCTCTACGGCAGGCTCCTAAACAACGGTTTGGTATTATACTATTTAGTATTATTTATTAATAAGTATATGTATTAGTAATCATATTTATTTATATCGGATTAGTTATATCAATTCATTTTAGTATTAGTTCATAATGTATCATTATATCGAGTATACCAGTATTAAAATAGAAAAATATATTTGTTAACCATAGCCCTAGTGCAGGCGTACACACAAATAGTGTTATTATGTGTTAGTCATTTCTCCACGGCAGGCACCTAAACAGTTAGGACACATTCAGAGTTAACTTTACTTTCCTATGTAACAAGAACAGGAACAATAACAATCTTCACCAAGAATAGGGTAGTACACCGATATGTAAAATCCCCAGACAAGTCTTACATAGCTCCCAAATTGATTGTGGAATTACGCAAGAAAGTAGAAGTAGGAGCAGGTTTTGACTCTGGAGCAGCCAGCCTTGTATATATTATATTAACAGAAACACTTGTTATCCATCTCCCTATGACAGCCTCATTTGCATCAACGTAATGTCAACCCTGAGGACTTTGCTGAATCATACAGGGGTGTATATTCTAATTGTTTTAATCTGTATAGATGATTGATTAGCTTATTTGTTTAAGGTGTCTTGAGGTAAATATGGTTATTTGTTCAAATTCATTCCTTTGAAGAACTGTAATTTAAATATATCAGTATCAATCCCTGAAAAGATTTGTTTTTCTCGAAAGGACATTTCTCCACTTCCCGCGAGCCGTTATACATTTAGCCTGGCGAGTTAAATCAGTTAAATTACGATTTAAATACACATTCATCTAACAACTTAGCAGCGAACTATATTTAAATCGAATGACGCAGTTCAATTGAGCGTTATTGGACTACGAGAAAGCGAGGAGACAGACTCAATTAAACAAAATATAAAGATAACGAGATACGGCAAGACTCATGACAACTTCATTTAATGAGATTTCAAAACATTTCAATAACATTAAAAAGAAATATAAAATATTTGAACGACATTGATGAATATACGATTTTTTAAATTGGTAATCATTCTAAGAGACGGAAAACTTATTAAATACCCAACTTTGTTGTTTGCCCTTTCTCTTCGTACCTCTTATTAAAATTCCTAACGTGTCCCTCTCTTCGTTCCTACCCTCTTATTAGACAATACATCTATCCTTTCTGCCATTTATGTTTCTACCCTAAACTACCTAACTCCTTTCCTGTTCTTACCTCTTATCAAATTAGCTAACTCTCGTTTCTTGTCATCTTATTAAACAACCTAAGCTTGCCCTTGTGTAATTTCTAAAGGCGTAACATTCAAATGCAGGTAGGAACACACATGATAATGTTATAGATTTTTCTTTTCACCCGTGGACATTATATTAATGGCGGTTTGATGACCAACCACCTCGTTATTTTACATTAGTCGTTAATTACCCGTTCTTTGATCTACGCCTCTCAGGTCAGCTCTTGTCAGTCTTCAGTCTCGCATACCTTATTATGGGATTTGTCCATAACTGTTATTACGTTCACTGAGCTTTGTTGTGTCGTGTTTCATATGGAATATGTAAGTATTAATTCCCATTTTAATTAGATTAAACGCGTATATAACGTACGCTTGGTGTTTCTTTGGTGCAATGCCTTTGGGAATTTCCACCAAATGAAAGGCTCTTTATAGTCGACAAATGCCTTGGCGAGTGTCATTTCATAGTATGAGGCTTTCTTTCTGAGTTGATTCTCTGAATGGAGATGGTCGATGGCAGAGTCATGCAGACCACGAAATATATCTGAGGAACCATGACACATTTAAAACATAATCTAAACAAATATTTAAAGAAAAATCCTCACAGAATGTACAGTGGGAGGGCGCAGTCGTAACCCTACACCGCCACTGTCAATGGTCAACTAACTCTTCCTGGAGCTAGTTTGATGCCATGGTTTGTTTTCCTCTTACGACATTGTGAATCACAATGTTGATTCCCTGATATTGTTCCTGGCAAAATAAGCTTGTGTTCTGAAGTGTATTTAATGCGACAGAGCACCCGCGTTGTCGTCGACATGCTACATCATTTACAGTTAAACATCCAAAGGTTTTTAACAGATCGGTTTACAACTCCATATTGCAGACTACTCTAGACAACCGCAGCGATTTTACAAAACTAAACAAAACAACACATTCTACTTATAAAATTACGTTAAAAAAATTAATTCTCGAAAATGACCAATGATTGCTGGAGGATCTCGAATGTCAAAACTTCATAACGTTTTTATATAATTTCGATCTCGTTATTAAACAGTCCGCAAACAAGAAACAGGGCCAACAGTTTGAATACTGTCTGTCCCTTTTAATATGGAACACACACACACACACACACACACGCACATACACGCGCGCGCGCGCACACACACACACACACACACA
>VCCN01000064.1:448510-463366 GCA_006491835.1 Architeuthis dux
ATATACATATATATATGTGTGTGTGTGTGTGTATGTTTGCGCGCGCGCGTGTGTGTGTAGTTCATGTAAAAAGAAGATACACTTGTTATAACATCGCTTGTTTCACTTTAATATTTAAATGATTTTGGTCGGATGTGGGAATATTCTGGTTTTCTCGCTTCTTTCTTTTCTGTTTCAAAGAACTGGAGAATTTATGCAAATTGTCTCACTTTAAATTGTAAACCCAGTTTTATTATTTTGATTTCTGTAGACGGTTCATCTTTTCTACGTGAAAACTACAGAGATCCCAGTGGAGTTTTCAAGATCCCATTCATTTCATGAACAATAAAGAGCTGACTAAACTTCGAATATATATCTATTTTTTTCTTCAGATTCAGCCAGAAATGGCGCTGAGAACATTAGCATAACATATACACATACATGACACGATGTATAGGCTCTTTTATTTCCAAACAAGCATTTATGCAACGATGTAAAACAGAAATATTTGTTTTGAACTCAAATCTGTAAACTTGATTTAGTAAAATGTGTGCGCCCATAATATAAATTCTCACTGAGAGTAAACAATAAGACTTCTCACTAGATGTTGGGGAAGCTGCTCTTATATGTTGGATTCTTCAGTAAGAGAGAACGAAATGTCGTATTTGCTTCATCTACTTTCCCATTGTACCTCATTCTTCGTGTCTCCATTCAAACCACCCTTCCTAGTATTCAAACGTTCCTTATGTTACCTCTCTTCTCCTTTCATTCTCCATGCCACGAACTTGGTAGACATATTCGCAAATAAACTGAGTTTTACAGTCTTGTAAACTGCTAAATAACCCGTTCATTTCAGCATTGGATTATTTTATGGCGAAATACAAAAAGCAAACGAACGGCGGTTTAAAACGGAAAGAGTAACACTTTCTAAAGCATGGAATATTGAGTAGAATGAACATTGGAAGGTGTTATATGAGAAAATCCAGGGAAACGGAAAGGTGTTTAAAATTAAATTCGTATGTAACTGCGAAAAAAGGTTTTCAATATGAAGACTGCGATATTTTAATGGGAGATTGTGAGGAAAGAAACAACATTTAATGGCGGATTGTTGAATGAAGAAAATAAAAAAGAGAAGAAGGGAGAAGAATAAAGAAAAGAAGAGGGGAGGAAGGAGAATAAGGAAGAGGGAAAGGACAGGAGGAAAGAAAACGAAAACGAGGGAAGAAAAAAAGGAATGGACGTAATACATAGAAACTGGGAGGATAGAGAAATACGAAGGGGGTGGGAAAGGAAGAAAGGAGAATGGAAAAAGAAGAAAGAAGGAAGGAAAAAGAATGAAGTGGAAAGACAGAGATGGAGGAAAAAGAAAATGAGTGGGGATGGTCAAAGAAAGGATTAATAATAACAAACAATAAGGGAGGAGATAGAAAGAGGAGGAAAGAAACATACAGAAAGAAAAAGGGGAAGGAAGAAAGGAAAGAAGAAAGGAGGAAATAAAAAAAGAAGAAAAGTAGGAAAGGAAAGAGAAGGGGGGAATAAATAGAGAAAGAAGAAGCGGGAGGAAAAAGAAGAAAAAGGTAAGGTAAAAGGAGACAAAAGAAGGAAAAGGAAGAAGAAAGGATGAAAGAAAAGTAGGCGGGGAAGAGAAAGAAGAAGCTATGATAGAGAAGGGAGAAGTGAGGAAGGAAAACGAAGGAAAATTGAAGGAGAGGAAGAAAATAATTCTACTGATCCGATTATTTGCTTCCTCTCCTTCAATTTACCTTCGAGACGAGGGAAAATGGCAAAGAACATGCTATTATGTCTTATTAGGAAGAATGAAAGGATGGATGGGCGGGGATAGAACAAATGAAAAGAGAAAGACGAAAATTAAAGAAGAAACGAGAGCGAGAGAGATAGGGAGGAAAGAGTAAGAGATGAGAGAGATTCATTTCACAAAAAATAAGAAAACGAAAAAAAAGGCTAAAGAGATTAATTAAAGAAAAAAGAGGGAAAACTAAAGAAGAAACGATACAAAGCTTAATTAAATAAAAAGCATATCTCGTTAGTCACTCGATAGAAACCATCACGTGGACACCATCGTTTGGTAGCATGCCGTGTTATGGGGAGATCAATTAAAAATTGGAAAATGGTGTGAACAATGAATAAGTTACTTCTTTGCCTTTTGTTGGATCACTAGAAAATCCATATTTTCAAAAAACAAACGACGGGCACAAACTAAGGGACGCATTCAGCATAAACTTGCATTGTAAATCCAACCACCCGACTAAATATCTGTTTTGGATGGAAATTTTGAAAAACAAAAACAAAACCCGTTGATAAGGAGTACATGTTTTAAAGATTTAGCTCCCTAGCTCCATTAGTCTGGTAATATAGATATATAGCCAGCCAGACACGCTTAAAAACTGAAGAAACATATATTGAGAGTTTTCGTTGACGGTTTCTGAAAAGGGAAAGAGCGAAAGAAGAAACAAAAAAGGGGAAAGTATTTAAAAAAACGAGAAAACATGGCGAAATAAACAATTTACCATTGTCTAGCAGGAATCCAAAATAGAGGCTGTTCCGTTATAAGGGGAGTAACTTAGTATTGACACGGCTGTCAGACGTCGTATTGAGGTGTGAGGATTTTGTTTCAATACAAAGTTACTCCCCTTACAACGGGTACAGAAATGATATTCTCACTGGACACCCTATATGAAACCATCGAGAAAGAATGGAAAAGGATACTTCAAATTTAAACAATAAAGGAAGCAATATTGTTGGATAAAAGCAAATATGAAGAGATACATTAAAAGGTAATGTACTCAGTAATATAAGGAGAAGAATGAAAAGTCCAAATAAATCATGAAATAATACCCAGAATTACAAAAAAGTCTCAATGATGTTCCTTATCTGCTGTTAAAAAGGCGAAGACCCCACGTTGTGTTATCCATCTCATGAATTATATTAATATATGTATTATCTTGAATGTGTTTTCTACGTTCAACTATAGGGGAATTCGCCTTCCTAGTTTCTATTGTAGTCGAAGAAATATTTGAACTAATAACACATTTTAGATATTTCCCTGAATGGATGTTGGTTGGTGAGATCACCATCCTTTCTTAGTAAGTCAGAGTAACTGATTATCTTTATATTGTACTAGCTGAAGTAGCCGTCTACGCCGGCTTAGATATTTAAGGGATAACAAGAAACACCCGTAAATAGATTTCCGGTCACTTTTGACCCCTTAAAGGGAGGAAAGTGTTTCTCATCACTTTTGACCCCATTAAAGCTGGAAACAATTACCTTTTTTTACCCGTTTACACCTTGAGTGTGCTCCCAAAACGTGATGAGCACAATTTTTAAAAATGTGTTTAATTAAATTAAAAATTAAATTGTGGATTTAGTTTGTGTTATCTTATTGCAAACTGCATATATACAAAAAGGGTGCAATATGATAAAACAAATACAAATCAATACTTTGATTGTTAATTTAATTAAATAGATTTGTTTTAATGGCGCACACGCGTTTTGGAACTAAGTTCTTCAAATATTACAACTATTACAAAGAAGGACCGAATTTGAATGAATAGAAAAAGACGTTGAAATGGAGCGAAATAAGTACTGAAAGTAAAGTAGAAGTGAAGTCAGAGTAAACCAACAAATTACTAACCCTGTCCCATAATAGCTGTTACAATTGCATATAGTAGTATGATAACCCCTCTGATGCAGTTTCAATTGTAAGTACGTTTTATTTCGGTATGTAGTTGCTAGCAGCACACTTGCCCTCCACATTTACCCGGGCTTGGGACCAGCTATTACGTTTGCCAAGGCTTTACGTTGGTGTATATAGATTGTTTTACAAGGTTAAAGGACTCCCACTCTCCTTCTATTCACCCCTAACTGGAGAGAGAAACGGTTCTATGTCTTTCCCAAGGGCGGTAGTTCAAGGTTAAGGTGAACAACCGTAGTCGAAAATCAAACTCGGTCCGCCTATTCGTATTTCCTTGGCGGTAACCGTTACACCAATCTGTACTCCATATCGAATTAATGAACAAACACAAATAGAAGGAAGCCAGCAAGGAAAAGACGACGATGTGGATAGGCTGGACCAACGACCTTACAATCTTCCAAGGGATTCGTTTAAAATTGTCTGACATGTGCCTCCGTTCTTACCGGCGATACTAGGGAAGGATTGACCTTTTCACATTGCAAAGAGCGAGAGCGGGGGGGGTTTAGGAGAGGAGAAATGAGAAAAGTTCTGATGGCGAGAGAAATAGTCATGCAATATATAGAATGTGGACAATTCAAACACTGACTTCCCATCCCAGCAATATGGTGTAACCTTATCCTGTTCCCAGAATATATTATAATTATAATAGGCAAGCCAAGTTCCAGACGCTTTGCGTTAATTGATAATATGTGAGGGTTAGCTGAAAGGTCACGCAGACACCTGGCTTCTATAATGTTCAATCGAAAGGGTCAATCGATATCGCAGAAAGGCAATCGTGTTTTACTATTATATGTGCATGGCTTGGAAAGTGGGAGACTGTAGAATGGAGCGTGGTTGATATCGAGGGGTGATGGTTTCGGCTAAGAAAGAGTTTCGGAGCTTAAAGGCCATCGTCTGAGGAGGAGAGGAAGAAAGACGGGTAGAAAGGCAAAGAAAACACACCGGAAGAAATTGGTCGGCGAAAAGTCAAGATGTACAGACATCGTATATTGAGTAGAGAGATGTATACTGAACGAGGTAATTTGCAAATAACTAGGAAACGTGAAGAACATGAAAGTGGTTGCCGGCAGCATTGAGTCTTTTGATAAGCGGATAATACTGTTCGAATAATCTATGTCTAGTCGCAGATTATCAACTTATTAAGAATAATATAAGTTCCCTTGGAATGCTAGTTATTAATATTGCCTGTGATAATTTCGTTTTAGTTATTATAAAATAACATTTGCAATGCTATTTGAAGTTGAGTTGGATACCTTGTTGATTAAATCTAATTAATTGAAGATGTACGACATCTCGTCGAGTCTCGTATGTTTAGATACTAGACACGACGAGATGTCGTACAGCTTCAATCAACAAGGTTTACAATGTGTAATGCTATTTGAAGTTGAAGCTGTTGAAACTGTACAACTCGCTGTGTCTAGTATAGCAATACACTAGACACAACGATATGTCGTACAGCTTCAATTAGACTTAATCAACACGGTTGCCAATGTGTAATGCTATTTGAAGTTGAAGCTGTTGAATATGTACATCTCGTTGTGTCTAACATAGCAATATACTAGACACGACGGGATGTCGTACAACTTCAATGAGACGTAATCAACAAGGTTGCCAATGTGTAATGTTATTTGAAGTTGAAGCTGTTGAAACTGTACGAGATCTCGTCGTGTCTAGTATAGCAATATACTAGACACGACAAGATGTACAGCTTCAATTAGATGTATCAACATGATTTCTAGTGTGTAATGCTATTTAAGTTTGTAGCTGTTGAAACTGTACATCTCGGTGTGCCTAGTATGGCAATATACTAGACACGACGAGATGTCGTACAGCTTCAATTAGACTTAATCAACAAGGTTTCCAACTCAATTTCAAATAGCAGTGCAGATGTTATTTTCTAATAGCTAAAACTAAATTATCAGAGGTACTCTAAATAACTAGCATTCCAGGGGAATTATGAACCACAGCCATCCATACATGCTGTGTTGGGGGGTGATCGATTACAAAGTTGGTAAAAGGATGATCAATGAATGGGTTACTTCTATCGCCCTTTGTTTGGTTTGAACTTCAACTTTAAAAACAAGCGGGCACAAATCAGTGACCGATTTAGCATTAACTTAGATTGCATATTGAACTCCCCTCTAAAATCCTATTTAGTGGGGAGGAGGGATTAGAACATAAAAGCCACATCACATAAGTCTGTCATCTGCACCCAACTACAGTCATCATTTGACTCCCTGTGACTTCCCAAAGAGATTTAAGACCGTGACAGATTAAGGAGAACTCAACGAGTCAGCTGATGTCGATTTCGATAGAGGACTTTGCACAATGTTTTATAACGTAGAAGGGGCGCTGAGATAAATGCGTGAATTACCAAGAGGGCTACTTTGAAGGGTACTAAAGTGCCATTGCCGTAGGTGGGTTACTCGTCAGGAAGCGAACTATAGACGTTAGGGGTGCTCACAGACCAATATGATGTGTTGTTGTGCTACAAATCCTTGCACGAGACGTAACAATCTACAGCTACACAAGCTCACTCAATGGCATCCCACTCCTGACTGAATACACCTACAAGTGAGTGTCTATTCACGCATGCACAGTAAGGTCCCCTTTGATTGGTTATAGGTTACATTAAAGCCACGCAACCAGTTTTCAAGATATTAAAAGACCTCTTTCATATTACTAGTTAATCCCAATAAAAAAAGAATCACGGATATACGTTTCCCAATTATCAAAAATCAGAGTGTTCTATAAAATCTTCCGTAAGCCAAAATGGCGTAAGGAGAAGAAGCAATCAAATAGACACATTACTTTATATGGGGAACATTACTGAAAATCCCAAGACCAATAAGTGGTTAGTATGGTATGTAATACTGAGTCATCGGATGTCGTGGTGCTGGGAGGTACATAGCTGTGTGTAGAACAGAATGAAGGAGCATGTGCACTGCCTCTATGAGGAATTGCTGAAAAACA
The DNA here is from genome assembly GCA_006491835.1 of Architeuthis dux. Classification (NCBI taxonomy): domain Eukaryota; kingdom Metazoa; phylum Mollusca; class Cephalopoda; order Oegopsida; family Architeuthidae; genus Architeuthis; species Architeuthis dux. Next base: position 455,175 of record VCCN01000064.1, read on the forward strand.
AAAGCTGAACGCTCTTCACCAGTTTTCGAAAAACCGAAAAAGTGGTGTGAAGCGAATTTTCAAAGTGTGGGGACAACCTTTATCGGAATTCTATTCGATGTTTCTAATCTGGAATAGTTTGTTGGTTAAAATAGTTGGTAAGAGATACGTTTACCAGGAAACTTGTAACATTTAAGTAGAGGAGTCCATCGTTACGGACAGAGAACCAGGATAATCACACTTAGTAGATTTCATTTTTTAAATTTGTCTTAGTTATTGGTTGATTTACTTGTATATGGGTTACGGTACTTTCGTCTACATCACTTTAGCAAATCTGAGTTTTGTCTAAATCACTTTGATCTGAAATCAGTTTTATCCCCACAATATCTCCAACAGTTCTGAATGAATTTCAAGTGCATTTTGTCGAATTGTGAGTCATTATCTAAGGGAAAAGTGATGATATTTTGGAGTGGATGCAAGGATTTTCTTTAGTTGAGAAGGGAAGAATTCCAGGATCCGTCCTGAAATTTAATAGAAAATATCACTCAACCGAAAAAAATATCACTGGCTCAACCCCAAAATGTCATCAAGTCATTCTTAGTCTATAGACAACCATTCAGCAAAATGTCACTGAACTTTTGGAGATATTGTTGAGGCAAAAGTGATTTTAGACCAACATTCACATTTGCTAAAGACTTTAGTGTTGTACTCCGAAATAATAACCACAAGTCGGGTACAAAAAAATGATTATTCTAAAGGCATTGTATCCCTAATGAACAGTTTCAATTTCAAAATTAAAAATGATCTATTGATTGTCATATTGATTTGGTATTGATCGACTAATCGTCAATTGATTGGCGGGTAACCTTTTTCTTACTGGATGAATTACATTTTCTAAGAGGCTAACAAAAATGAATATGCATAATGAAATAAAAAAAAATCTAAAATTAATTTATTTTTGAACTGTCAAACTTTCAATACTTAATTGTCCGGACCAAATATAGGATTTATTTAGATGTAACTCGACTCAGAAATAAAACAACTTAAATAACAGCCCCCACTCTCTCTCTCTCTCTCTCTCTCTCTCTCTCTCTCTCTCTCTCTCTCTCTCTCTCTCTCTCTCTCTCACACACACACACATACATATATACATATCATCATCATCATCATCATCATCATCAGCAGCAGCAGCAGCAGCCTTTATAAGTCCACTGCTGGACAACGGCCTTTCCCATCTCCTTCCATGACAACATATCTTGTGCTAACCTCTGCCAAGTCTTACCGGAAAACTTTTCGATATCGTCCCTCCAGCTTGTATCTGGCCTTTTTCTACTTTGTTTACTGTCCCATGGGCACCAATCGGTTAGTCTTTCCCCCTATCTATTGTCATCTCTGCTTGCTAGGTGGCCAGCCCATCCACACATTTGCTGCTTAATTAGTTGTATGATATATTTCACTCTAGTCCTCTTTCTGATCCATGTTGATCTTTTTCTATCGTTATGCGTCATTTTATTTCGCATTCATGATCCTTCTCTACCTTTATTACCAGACCTAGGTAGATATTAGGTGAGCCCACAGATACTCTTATATTAGTCAGTAGCGTGGATCCATACATGAATAGCCCCGTCATTTTAATGGGTACTGTGCTATTCACTAAAGCAATGAACACGAAAGCAGTGCAACATATTTTACGACTTGCTTGGTGACTGAGGTGGTTGCACATTTACCAACGATATAATATAACGAGCTGTAGCCAAAAAAAAAGGTCATGGCTTGTGTGAGCAAAGTACGGACCTCTTATATTCGGTAAAATTGCATGGTCAAGATAAAACATGAAACATGGCTGACTAAGGATATGTCGTTAGCTGCTGATGTGAATTTGGCATTGGACCTCATATAAAACGACCAGTGGGCGTTCGGCTTAGTATGTACACACAGGTCCTTTTTCTTTGCCTTCCAAATGCCCTCCAACAGTATTGGAAATTTTCAGATGATATCAACTAGGCAATATTATCCACTTGTTCACTCGCCATTCTAAATCCGAATAAAATTAGGGCGGCTATCAAGCATAGCACATCGGGCTGTATTGTACTTTTTCTCATACTACAACTACGACGACAATAAATCACTGACCGTTAGACGAACGCTTTATCTAAAACCGGCGCCAGTGGTTGGTGTTCCTGCGCAGATAAATCCAGGATTCCCAATGCTGAACATGTTTGGCAGACACACCGATCCTGTTCGGTTCATCGTGTTCTCCATAGCCTTTAATTCTGCACTATATTTGAATAATCTAATTCATACTGAATAACTATCAAGGTATCTGTTATTATCTAACGTTTATGACTCTTACGTTGTCGTCCGCGATTTGATTTCGCTGGTCACTGTAGTTTTTGGTTACTTTCTGGACCTATTAACACATTCCCTTGCACATCATGTGTTTATATGTATTACTGTTTCTCATAATTTCACACATATTTACATATAACAAATACGAACTCGTGGAACAGTTCTTATTATGACAAAACCCAACCGTTCATATTATGGATCTAAGTCAGTGGCGACTACCATCGCACATGTGTTAGCAAGCTATGCTAAACATAGTCTTCCGCATGGTAGAATGAGTCAATCTCGTGACGGGGTCCAGCGACGACGTTTGAGCGCTATCCCCTCTTTAGCACGACCGTTCCAGCATTTTAACCTATTTGCGAAACATTTCCTTTTTAAGAATGTTAACAAAAAAATAATAAACCTCAGTTTTTAATGCTTCTTCTAGACCCCATTTTTCATAGATATTTTTAAAAGCTTAATTCCGCTTAAATTATCGTTTTGTAATATTATTGTAGGTATTATCTTATTTTACGATAGATTTGGGGTTTGATTTCTCTCCCACCACGTGGGCGAGCCTTTTCTCCGAGTGTATGTCCCTCCACAGAATTCTCGATCGCGTAAATGTGCAGCCCCGGAACGATACGCCTTCTATCTGTCTCCCTCACATCGGCGAGAAGAAATACAACCGGCAATACCCAACACAGTGTGGAAAACAAAGAACTATAAACACGCTTAAAATTACCTTTTAAAGTTCAACACTTGTAGTTAGGAGTAGCACACGTAATCTTGTTTGCTTCTGTTTACAAATGCTTGAGTCGACAGTCTGAATTAAGTTGTGATAATCTTTTTAAAACTCAATATGAAGATAAATCGAAGTGTAAACATTAATAATACTGTCTGATCTTCGTGTTATCTTTAATTAACATTAAGTTTGCAAACATTAGCTGAATTAGCCTTTCTAGCGAGTCGTGCTATAGCCTCGATTCCTAATTCTCAAGATGGCGATGGCCTTTCTTTTCCAACTTGCTATCCATGACATCACAGATCGTAACGCGAATTTTGCCACGTGTACTCAAGATATTCCCTTGCATTTTTAACGTTAGTGCCTTCCTTTCATTCTGGATGTACTAATTAATATAAGGGCCCTGTTCTAATACAGGATATTTTAACAGCATGGTATCTGGTAACATTAATACATCTACAAAGTGGTGACTTTTCTGACACGAAATGAACAGGCACCTTTTAATAACATTACATTTTTTCACATCTACGAACTTTCTCCAAAAGATTGAACTTCAACAACTATATAAGCATACTCACAAGACTTTCACAATACATCGAACATTCACTCAAACAAGCATTAATTATTTTTTTCCAAAATACATAATGAAAAATCTTACACAAACTGCACAACACGCGAGAAAATCTACTTGCCAAAATTACACAAAATGTTACCTCAAATGTTTGAAGACGAGACCAGTGCACAATCCCAACTCATCAAACAAACATGATTGTCGACGCAAAAGTAATATTCACACTCACTTGTGAATTTCACCAATGGAATCTGCTACAACTATTCTGAATTCATGAAAACTCATGACGATTCTAAAACAAAAGCGTACTGCCTCTTCAAAATCAATTCTGTAACTTTATACAAACAAAATATCGACTTAAAGATATGCATTTCGCTAGCATATCTAGCGAATCCAGAACATTTGAATATTGTGCGATTCTGATCAACTGAACTCTACATGAAAAAACACATACCAAATTCAACGATAATACAGTTTCTACGGTTTCAACGATTTTCTACAGACGACAAGTTTGCCTTCAACATTTTCTTTGTGTTTTTCAAGGTCCATGAAGATATATCAACGGACATTTTGTTTTCAAATCAACCGCTGCCACATCACGTGTTCAACCTCAACCCCAACACATCTCCTCACCCATGCGACACTCACTGCTGCTGCTACTACTTTAACCGATTTATATACAAACACATACTGAATGACCTTTAACACATTTACGCAAATGAACTTACAAACATGTTTACACATATGCACGCAAACAGTACAGAGCAAGGTTACTTAAATCACAAGACATATGTTTAGCATTTCACCTCTGTATGCTCTATTTGTTTAAGTGAACGTATTCAGCTTATTAGACACACTTTTGCTAACCTTTCGTATGTTGCTTGTGTAATTGATTTTTTGCAAAGTTGTTTATCACTGATATTTTTATCTAACATCGCTCCGTCTATCTACGTTCGTTCGCCTATTCTATATTTTTTAATCTTTTTGAAGAAATGACAATATTTCCTGGAGGGGCCTAAGCTGCAGTGTCCCATTGTCATGTAGCAAAATATACTACGAAACTAAATACACAACTGAACTAAATACGAAATTACATACATCCATATATAAAAAATAGTAAAGTAGTTCCATATCTCGTGACGTCAGATGCTGTATTGTCTAGGTATAACACCACTAAATTCCCCTTCTCTTTGCTCCCTCCTCGGTCGGCCATTTTTTGTAATGTGACTCATATCGCGTTTGGTTATGCCATTTTCCTTCCTGGCGATACAACCTCTTAATTCCTTACTTCTACACTGCATGCTCTCAACAGATATATTTTGCTGTGTGTGTATTATGCCATGGGAGCCAACTCGCAGCTCTAAATTACAAGCTTACGGAAAATGTATTTGTTTATTTATATATTTAGCCTAGGGAGCTATCTCCATCTTTTTCATTTCTTCTCTGACATCCTCGTTCTCGGTAACATCTTGGTATTCAGGAAACCAAACCTACCGAGACATGCAGTTCAGTAGCACTGCTTCTCTCCGCCACACATATATAGCAATGGCAACACGGAACGCTATGTCACATACCTCTTATAGGTCTATTCACTCTAGTTATAACTAGCAGTAAATATATATTCGTATCTATTCTTCCTAAGATTTAATTCGCTTAACACAATAATGTTTGACTTTCAGTGACCGGAAATGTATGCACAGATTTATATTGTCATGTATGTGTTATTAAATGTTTTAATGTTTGCCTAATAACTCATGCAGTTGTCCTTATTCCTAGTCTTCGCCGTTATCCTATTTTATACACGTGCTATCTTGTCTTTTGATCGACGTTACTTTTATCACGCGGATTTTGCTGCTCTTTCCAAGATGGCGGAATCACGTGGTTACTTACTTTCCAAAAAACAACATGGCAATAGCTTTTCTTCTCCAACATTTTCTTCCGGATGGCACAGAATTTAGCCTCGTGGACTCCAAAATACCACTTGCATTTGTAACGTTAGTAATCATTAATATAATGACCCTGTTCTAAAGAAAACATGTTACCAGCATATCCGGTAACATTAATACATGTAGGACTTTAAAATCATCCATCTATTTATTTTTTACACATACTACAGGCAAATAAAAAACAATATGAAATGATGAATTACAAATATCAATTAATTGAAATACAAAGAAAATGTTCTCTTTAGAACATAGTCAATAAAGATTTTTAGAATAATGTCTTACTGTACAAATTAGAATGGTACATGTTTCGAAGATACATTTTAGGACAATGTCGTATGTGTCCTTATCTAATTAAAAACATGTACCTTTATATATTTGTGTATGTATTTTGTTAATTAAAACAACTATTAGCTAAAAACATTGAATTTAGTGCGAGTTGCTCACACGCACAGTGCATTCAAAGAATGGACCGACTACCTTTTGGCTAGCTTTCTTTTTTGCCTTGAAACAACATACTTGCACACAAAGTATATGATGCTGATACGGTGTCGTTTTCTGGGGGGAAGCTAAACCAGCGGTGATGAAACCTACATAGCCCCTCGTAAAGGACTACTTGATTAAATAATGTATGAATAACTAAAAAAGAAGGTAAGCAATGTTGCTAATATTGTTTTCAAAGTAATGTCGTTACGTAACAATGAACTGTGATAGTCATCTGAATGTTCTTGACCAATTAAAACACACGGATTAAATGTAAACTGCTTTTTTATCGTTTACAATTCGGAAGGAAATTGCTTCTGGGAATGCTTAACTGTTCAAAACACTTTTCCAATGTTCATATTAAAAAAAGTTAATTCTAAATGTTACAGTTTTTAAAACTTTTGTCAGGAAATGTCGTATTCCTAATATTGATAAACACATTTATAGAGGTCTTTCAGCCAGCAATCTCTCATTATCGACACGAGAACAATTGTACTCTCGTCATAATACATTCAACAAGGCTATTGACACGATATGTGTGCATAATTATGGACTTTTTTCTTCGTGTTTACTAAAAGGTAAACAAAGGTCAGACCGACTTTCGGAAGAATTGTGAGAACATTTTATAATTCATTCTTCATTTTTCAATGATTTGGGATTGGATTTTCGGCATCAGAAAAACTTTTTAATTTACCTTTTTCTTGAAATAAAGCATTTAGTTATTAGCTAAACATTTTTTTCATTTTTATTTTTTTAAGGATTGGTTCTTCGGTGAGAAGATTTTGTTAATTCCAAAACATGGCATCTAGCTTTGAGTTGCGTGTTTTTTTACTGTAATCACGTAACCTTTTGTCCGCTCTAAAAACTGAAGAAAATCGAATTGTGTAACTACTTGCCTGAACAATGGTCAACAATGTGTTGCTCCATACCGTTGGTGTACAAAGACATATGCATTCAAAATTGGAGAGAAAGAAAATAACTATTATTGCAAAAGACACACTCGTATTACTTTTGCTACGATGAACAAAAAATAACGTCGTGGTTTCTCAAACAAAGGATCTGTTATTCCCTTCGTCATTGTTTTGCTATATTTTATGTTTGATAACAAAACGTATTTTCTTTCTTGCGTCAATATTTGCAACGTACGTATCACGGCCGCTCATTGGGGCCAGACATGTCTTCAATTGGTGATTCCTTTGCAAAGTTCGTGATGTGCAAAAACGACATGTACAATATCAATTTCAAATAATCTGTTGTTGTTGTTGTTACTGTTGCAGTAGTAGTAGTAGTAGTAGTAGTAGTAGTAGTAGTAGTAGTAGTAGTAGTAGTAGTAGTAGTAATAGTAGTAGTAGTAGTAGTAATATTGATATTACATGTTCACACCATGGCTGGAGACTGAGTGACAGCAAGTCTCCCCAAGTCTCAAGCCCTCCTCTCAGCATTTCCGCAGTCCACAGCAGTGATGTGGTGTGTACTTTCACTCCAGATGCCTGGTGGTCATCGCTGCAGGCTGTGTGACAGGAAGTCTCCTCAGGCCTCCAGTCCTTCTCACATCATTCTCATATCTCACAGTAGCACTGTGGCTTGTACTGTATCACACTTCCCCAGCTGTATTTACACATGCCTCCTTCATTACAGCTGTTGTTCTCTGGTGCTGTGGTCCAATCCTGTTTTCAATATATGTGACACAGTTCCTAGTGCGACTGCTATTATCGATGCTACCCTGACCGTCATGTTTCACACCTTGTTCAGCTCCCGGGAAACAACCTGGAATGTTCCTAGCGTTTCACTCTCTGTCGTATTGTAGCAGAGTGAGTGGCATGTAAGAGATAGAGCGTTTGTTGCATGTTAGTATAGAGAACACATGTCTCATAAACATTTGGCTTAAAAAGGTATTCCCAGGAAAGTAGGTCACCATGGGATTGGGGTATTGACTCAGTTGAGGAAAGGGGAAGCCTTTGGCATTTTGGAGAGAAATCATCCACCGAGCGAAACCGGACAGAGCAGACCTGGGATGTCTAGGACCAGGCGCTGGGGCTACTACGATCAGTAGGTGTTGACCACGGCACGATGAAGAGAGGTGACTGAAGACGGGATGGGTTTAGATGTAGGAAATAGTAATTCGCTTTGTGTCTTCTCATTT
>VCCN01000064.1:656360-669446 GCA_006491835.1 Architeuthis dux
TTATTATTATTATTATTATTATTATTAAGGAGATCGTTTGTGATTGTGGGTTTATTGCACGAGGGGCTATCGGACAGTTCCTGGACTCATGATATGCTAATACTTGCTCCGCAGTTCCATTAGTTGGCCAGACACATTTATGACCATAGCTCTAGTTGTCCTTGAATAACGCGATGAGATAGGGACGGACAAGGGAGACATTTAGCGAAGTATATCAATCTTGAGCGGCCTTGAAACGCGCTTGTCACTCAAAGAATCTACGCCAAAAACCTGACGAAACATTTCAAGGTTCTCGGTAGAAGAGTTACCGAACTTCGCACAAACCGTTATGCAGATCGCAGGGATGTTCTCACATAATGCCACACATTCGCGTAATACGAGAACACGAGTAAATAGCCAGAGACCTATTGGAAGACTGACCCAGTAGACTAGGTAACATTTCCGTTGAACGGTACAGAAACAGCACGTTGGTTCCGGGAACCTTCCGATACCACATCGTGTTAAATGTTAGTTCAGTCCCTTTACAAAATGACCTCGGTGGTGTCGAGATCCGGCCATTAGGCCGACCATACAAGCATGTCAATGTTATTTTCCTCGATAACTCGCCTGGCGATGTGTCCAGGGTTGTTATCATTCTGAAAGACCCTAAACCAACCCATGTGAGTTTTGGTGTATAGTAACAAACACTAATCTAGTGTAGGTTCTGTTAACACCCATAACAAACATACATGTTTCAATATTTTGGTAGATGTGTTACGGTCGTTAGCAAAAAACTATCCACGATCCCAACGATCAGATATGTACATACGTTATATATGCATTATAATTGTATTAAAGGGTGCGACATACCCCCATAGCTAGCTCTGGCATCTGTTAGGAGAAGGACACTCCTGTCAAACCTACGGACTGTGGGCTCTACTCCTATTCCGCGCCACTCCGATAGCCCATAGGATGTAACCTTCGGTTTAAAGGGTGAGGTCGACCCTGGCCAAGTCGCACTTCACCTTAAAACTACACTGCTCAGGTTGGAGGTTTACTCCGCACATTGGCCCCACCGTCTATGGTCTATATGCTGTGGAAAACCGTCCCCAAAATCTTCATTCGCGAAGCCAAGTCATTCATTCATAATGTTATTGACTAATATACTAAGAGATCGACTGGATACTTTCTTGCACTTTCTATAAAACACGATGATAATCTATGAAGTTATTTCGTTTTATTTCTTAACTTTATTCCTTTTTGCGTATGTAATTTACGATGTTAGTGTATAGTTTATTGTCTAATCGATTACGGTCCAGACGGAATAGTAATATGTTCGAAGTGTTATTGTTTATTTGTCGGTGATATTAAACTTTATTGAATGGTGAAAAGGAGAATGAAGAAGGATTCCTAAAAAAAACAAATTGAAATTGTAATTGAAAATATATTTTTTTTAAATTGTGAGGAAATAAAAGAAACTGATTTTCTTACATTGAAATCTTCTAATTAAATGGAGTTAATATGTCTAAGACTTCAAGAAGTGTTGTCTATTCTTCAATTTGTAAATGATTCCATTTTTGCTGTAGGCGTATTTTGCAGTAATGGTCATTACACTACAGTAGCAATACACCTTTTTGCCCCTAAAGCCATAGAACGACAAAAGGGAACGAACCTTTGAATTGAATGCTCCAATATTATTTGAGCAGCAGTATAACGCTAATTGTGAAATCCACCCTGTCCTTTCTTACTGTGTGTAGAGAGTGAGAGTAGAAGATTAACGTGATACTACAGAGAAGCACGGCAACTCGAGGCTGTGTTTTAGAAGAACAAGCAAAACACTCTCGGAAACGATTAAAGAAAACATTCAGACGCTGCGTCTGCAAGTTTGAATGTTGCACCAAGTTGAAAGGGAATTATCATGACTAAAAATCGGGCAAAAAGATAACATTTTTGTTCTCTGACTTTTGGCCGGGTTGAAGTGTTAATGGAAGCTCAAAGAGATTCGATCAGATAAGACGGCGCAGCTTTTCCCTGAGACGGTATTCCGTTGGCACACTTTGCATGGGAAGTTCGCAAGGTGGGTAAAGTAGGAGGCTTATGGCTGAGAGTCGTAAGGCGCCCAAACTCTTCGTCGTCCGTCTTGGGTTATTGAAAAGGGATATGACAGCAATTAATATGGAACTACTTGATTGCCCAAGACATATGACATGGTTATTTCTGGCAGACATCCACATCATTGTTGCTATCATTGTTTTCGTTTTTATTTTGCTGTTTTCTTTCCTCAATGATTTGGCTGGTCAAGCCTTTCGATAGTCCCCAACACACTAAACAAGTATAGCTATTGTAGATTGTCGTATTTTTGTTTGATAAATAAATGTAAATAAAACAGCTAAAGGTAACAGAATGCAAACTAACCTTCTGATTGGCAGACTAAACCTATCACTAAATCAGACCCGATCTTAACCCTAAGTTATCACCTAAATACGTTAATAACAGCCGAGCTGACGAAATAGCCTTAACCTTTGTTATTTACCTTCATGGTGAGTTGTAATACCTATAAATAGTAGTACCATGGGGATTAACAAAACAACAGATCCAGCCGGTTTACTCTCCGGCCTTCTTGCTGTGTATAGCACATACAATAACCGTCTCCAAAGGTTCCCTTCAAGGTCGTATGGTATGCCCTTCAAAGATTCAGAGAATTTAAGTATGAAATAATTAATTCATTCATTTTAATCCTAATGACCATCTTTTACTTGGAAGAGGTCCTCTTTGGCATGTATATACCATTATGATGAGTGTTACTCTTTGAATGTAGCGGACACATCCGTACTACATTTTAGATTTGCCGAATATTCTGCTGGCACCTTTTGTTTTGTTCTATTCGTCTGAGATGTTAGCCCGGTGAAGCAGTCAATCTAAGAGCCGGTTCCAAGCTCGGTTGGAAATAGGGGAAGTGTTGGCGTTGGGCCAGCCCATTGCCCCATTATAACCTACCATTGCCACGAAAACGCGTGTTCGTAATATCTAACTCATCAGGTAGCTTAGAACAGCATACGACCACAGGAGCAGGGTACACAGGAAAAATCGAAATCACTACAGCTTTACAAGTCTGGCCAGTGGTTAAACCACGACTAGACACCGAATCGTTAATGCCCACTACACCATGGTTCATAATATTTAAACTTAGAAAATGAAATAGTTTTGAAAGGCACACTATCGCAATATCCGGACACCCAGTGAACTCACCACAGTAGTAAGGGCCAGCTGCTCTACCTTGTTAACCACTACTCCAGGATGAGGTTCATACTACTTAAACTTATCAAATAGCTTATAACAGAACAATACAACAGAGGCCGGGCACCAACTGAAAGCTGCACTCACTACAGTACTAATGATCTACCAGACTAGTTCGCTACCCACTAATCCAAGACAATGATATTTCAACTTAGAAAATAACTTAGAATGACACATCACCACAGATGCGGCGCACCCAGCGAAAACCAAACCCACCAAAGTAATACTGATCTGCAAATGTAGCTTATTAACTTCTATACCATGCCGAGCCGTATTAAATATAATAAATGAAAACAGTCTAATTAACCGAGTGTTATCCTTAGTAATGAAGCATTGTCAACTGTTTAGGGATGTTGACTAGTATTCTCTTTCAATGAAAAGCAATTGAACAAAGTATATGATATGAAAGAAAGTAAAGAAAGTATAATAGTGACAGTTTTTCCAGTAATATGCTGAGGTTAAAATAAATAAGATTGTACCCAAATCTACAAATCACCAAAGAACAGATTCAAATGCAAGATGTACGTCTTGTCCTCGATCTACCCTTGAACATGAAAACGAAAAGTATGTTTACACTGCCGAATGAAAACCGCTTGTAAAGCAGTTATATTTTCAAGAATTCTAAATAGTTAATCTCCCTTATATTTTACCTCTACCGACAGATTTTTAAAGTGGTATATGTTTTCACTCGTATCTCTCTGTCTGCTTGTACGTCCATCCACAGAAACCACCAAACGTTCTCATTGGCAGTCTGTGGAAGGGCGTACCATGGTCTAAGGGAGAAGTGATCTTATTTTGGGACAGATCCTGGAATTACTACAGTTATCTACCCTGCTTCGTAGCTATGTGTTTACATGATATCTCCAAAAGTGTTCAATGAATGTCAATGGTATTTCTGGAATGGTAAGCCATTGGGTAAGGACACATTTATTACATTTTGCAATGACATTTTTCGTGAGGGTTGACAATGGATTGATTACATTTTGAGGGAGTTCAAGAAAAGGTTTACAGTTTCCTCCCTTGCTTTCGTAGGTTTATATAAACAATAGGGTTGGCAGAGTAATTCGATCCCTGGCAATGACACTGTTTGGAAAGGTGAGCCATGGGCCAATGGACAATTTATCAATGTTTAGGGTGGATCCAGTATTATCTTCGATTGCGAACAATCTTTTCGGCGTTTAACCCTTCATAGGGAACACCTAAACATATTTTAGATATCCAAACAACCTATGTGTATGTTAAACTAGACCTAATTACAAGATATCTTCAGTTGCAAGTTTTCTGGAAATGTGTTTGTCTATGGGGGCAAATACTATATGGTGCCTCGCCCAAAAACTGGAAAATACTTTGAAAAGTTAAAACGTAACGTACAAAATTAAATACAACATAGAATTAAAGAATAACATTCAATACAGTGATTAGATACAACACATTGATATTGATAAAAACAAATAATACCTCCAGGTTGATTTTAAAATGTTATTGTGCGGGCCAGAAACAGGCTAATTTAATGGGGTGTGGTATGCCTCGAAACAGGGCCTGTCTTTGTTCAAGCACAAGTGTACTTTGCAAAGCTTGCAGACCACATTGGTGGGGACGGTGTTGTCTGTGTGGCCAACATATTTGCATGTGGCTGACAGGTCCTCATGTGATCATATACAGTCACTTGCCCCATAACATTTAATAACGCAGTAATGACAACCTTACTATTTGCATTTGATTTCGTAATGGTACTTTACTTATTTTCTTTATTCATTTCCTTCTTTCTGTCTTCATATTTGCTCGTTATTAATTTCAATCTTTCAATCATCATTCTCTTTTAGTTTTTTCACATCATCTTCCTTATTTTTCATTTTGGAATCTTTCGTTTTTCTGTCTATCAAATATTCTTCATTTTATTCTGTCTTTCTTTTTGAATGTTTATAATTAACTTCATCATCATCATCATTAGCAGCAGCTTCATCATCAGCATTTTGGCGCCCGTCGTTGAGTTTCGCCAAGATTCGTCAGACCTTTCTATCATGGGCGTCGCGGAGCCAACACTTCCTGTACTGGTCTAGTTCATCACGCCATCTTATAGTTTGCCGGCCACAGTTTCGGATATGATCTCAGAGTCTGTCTGAAATCCTTGGAATATGGCCAGCCCATTGTCATTTGAGTTTTCTAATTGATTATATGATATATCTGACTCCTGCTTTTTCTCTAATGCACTGTGATGTCTCTTGATCTCTCGATGTGATGTTGAACATGATTATTTCTTGTGCAGGCTGCGTGGAAAGATGTATCCTTAAAACGAGAAAGAGTTGACGAATGTAGTGAGAGAATTCCATTTATCTTAGCACACAGGAGAATTTGACAGTTTAGGAAACATCCAGACAATGACGAGAACAAGATGTGTCCTTTGAGTTAAGCCGTGCACAAGAGCCCCACGCTACACCCCACCCCCACTCTTCATAACGTGTAATAACGTAGTAATTCTCCCCCGAGGATAGGGGACGTGTAATTGACAGCCGTGTAGATTAAGTAAAATGGTCGAAAATGGCGATCTTTACAAAGCCTAGAATCAGAACATGTTGGAATTGACGTTTGGAAGTGACCTCCTCCCCACCATTAAAGGTGGCAAAGAGCAACGCTGACGGGCAGGAAAGACAACTTGGTAGGATTGGAGATTATACAATGCAGCTGATTGGCGGACCAAATATGAAAACCGGACAGCCAGTCTAGCGCCAAAAAGGGTAACAAATTGCGCCATTAAATACTTCCTTTCATTTTCCTCGTCATCGTCTTTATCTTTAAACACCACTACCCCTGTCTCTGGACATGATTACTCAAACCACCTCGTTTTCTTATTCCATTCTATAAACGTTTCCCATTGTTTACGTCGATGGAGCTCATGGTTGTTAGATGTATTTTACTGCACCAGACCAAATGTGTATGGTCTTGGTATCAAATTAAGTAGATTCAGTACCAACATAATCCAATATCTTGCAGGAAAAAGGATTACAATACAAAAGTTTTGTTGTCTAATGTTCATATATATTTCTGTTGTATCATATTCGTGTTTAATAGATCTTTATATGTTGTACATCTTTCTGTAATATCACATTTCTATTTTCGGAATCAAATAACGTTGTTCATTACCAGATTTTCCCAATTTTCGTCTCGAAGAATACCAAATGACAACACTAATGGAGACATACACTCATTTTGATTGTATATAATACATGAGGAAAGGAAAGCAATGGAACGATCCATACAAAAGAATTACAAGTATACAAAGGTACTTAGTGCTAAATCAATAGAAATACGGAATTGATATGAAGCCATCAACTCTAAAAGACTTTTGTCAATGAAGCGACATGTGTTGACTAATTCGTCTGTAACTTGAAATCTATCAATTGTATCGTAATAACCAGTGGGTTATTAATAGTAGGAAGTTGTAGAAAATTATCAGCTAAACATTATTTCTGTAGACGATATAAAACGTCGAGTTTGAGAACATGTTTACATTCGTGAACCGGTAGAAATTAGATTGGGAAATGTGAGCCCAATTTACGCACATATTTTAAAGTTTCACCAAACATATGCTAATGGAGAGATTTCCATAAAGATGTAGGGATGTATTCAATTCTGAATGACTTTTCATATGAGATGGGTATTTTGTAAGAAAATTGTATGGAAATATTATTTTCTCAAGTTAACAGCCCCTCCCTCCCACCATTTTAATTTTAAGACATCTCAATTAAATATTTTAGGGTGACACATATTTCTGTATTTCTATGTAAATAATTTCTCAGAAAAACTAAATCCGTTGAAATTTTATTTGATCCCGGCGACATTTCTTTTGAATCGGCTCTGAATCGGAAAATAAGAAATGAAACAAAAACTAAAATATTTTCTGGTTAGAAAATTGTTCGTTGTTATAAAAAAAATTAAAATACCGTATACACTTGTCATTAACATATTAATGTGTCTGCTTATTGGATCTTCTTGGGTTGTAATGAAATATTATTATCAGAAAGGATGGTGTTCTACTTATCAATATATATCAAATGTATAACATTTGGATGAGGTTCCACTTTAAAAAATAATTGTGATTAGTTTTGGTTTAATTACATACACTGTTTTCTGTGGCGGAATTGATTAAAATGTTAGTAACAAACGTAAACATGGCCATAATCTGCTCAGAAATCATCTGTGAGCACGCAAACATATGTTCTTTCATTTATGACTAACCCTATGGCATTTTCGTGCAGTTATAACCAAGATTAAACTTTCAAAGAATATATGTAATTATTGCATTATGTTTTAATAACAACTAGTCCGTCAGAGCTGCTACTCAATAGGAATAGACTCGATTTCCCGACATTACATTTTCAGCTTCACTGTTTCATTTCCAACAAATACAGTTTTCTTTTGTAGACATTATTCTACTAGGCATTTAGCAACGTAACACGAACCTGACCCCAAAGAAACTCCGCTTACTTGTAGGCACTTTAATGACCCGCGAGCATGTCAGATCTATGCCTATTGATCATGTATGAGACAAGTTGCAGTCCTCACTAAATAAACTGGAGCCACACTCAACAAACAGTTAAGGCCAGTCCTGGAAGTACCTGTACAGATATAGTCAGCACATCATAGACTCCGTGCCACACCGCGTAGCCACCGTTGTATCTAATTGTTGGTACTTCGGTTTATATAAAATAGTGTGATTTCTTTATCTATGAAGAGTGAATGGAGGTAACCAGATCTTTTCTTTTTAGAGACGTTTCACTCCGTATGTATTATCTTTATTTCCGTTTTCCAGTGTACTGTTGTCTATAACTAGATAAACGTATATGCATCCGTTTTCTAGTAAATAGCGTTTAGGGCTAACACCCCCTTTCATTATAAATGGAACAAGCAGCTGTGTATGTGTTTTGCCATGATCGACATTGATGTGGATATTTACGATTGCTTCAGATTGGTGCCTGTTTTAAATAGAATTGCTGTAGTGAAGTATTACAGTCTATTTTCTGACGTGGTTAGCCAGTATTAACACGTGTACGAAGTCGCACGCAACTATGCAATACATGGATACCGTTTTAAGATCGACATTAAACCTTGATCAATTGCGGATTTGAAGTAGATTATACAGCTTCATTTTTCTGGGGTGTATTATCAAAGGTGTACAATCATACGAAATCACGCATCTATACAACATTAATGGCATACTTGTTTCTGGCACGAGAGAGCGGGACACCCTGGCCTAAAACCATTTAGTTGCCCCACCAGAAAACAGTGGGTATTCTCCACCTAGATATCTAGATAAGAGTCGGGCCATTCTACTTTCCAATTTGTGCGTGTATGTTTATAAATCTATATTAAACGATTGCTTTGATTCGAGTAGCTTTGACTTTTATTTTCTGGATCGTGGCTTTAGAATGATTGCAAGAAAGTATCGGATGTAAATACCGATTTTCAAATGTCTACTAAACGGTTACACAAAAAGTAGACTGGCGGACTGGTGGGCTGGCATACATAGAAATAAATAATAGTCGCCGAAAATATTCTTTGTGTCTTCGAGGCCGTTTATTTGCTTATAGGCCCACACCTAATTACAGAAAATATGTTGTTGTTTTTTTAAAATTAGCTGCCCATTTTAGGGACAGTTTACGGAAGTGGTTATCTTATTCCACACAAAGAAATACGGTAAGTACGATAGCAATTTATGTGTGTGCTTCCAATCTAAATCGTACAGGCAGACACGGACTTCTCTGAATGCAGATTAGCTTAATATCTGGTGTCTTTATCAGAAGATATGGACAAACCATTGCTTTAGGTGAGGAGAGGTCGTTCCAGAACGAGTCTTACAGCAGAATTATCGTCAGGAACAGCCGTTTTCTTCAACTTAGAATTGGAAGAAGTTCTGTAAGTATACACCCCGATAACGCCACAAGTGGACAGCGTAGCGATTGATATAATGCTGTTGGCATCAATTCGTATTATCAACAGCTACTAATGAACAGTGTGACTTTCTTGGTTTGTGGGTCGTAACACTGAACTATTCGACTGGCCGGATGAGGAGTGGGATTTGCTAAAAATACTTCCTGCTCACTGTTTCAAACTACACACTATTTTCAGTAAACGAATTCAGTATTTTGTTTTCAGTATTTTGTTTTCTATAAAATAAACATTTCAATCCAAATGTATCTTCGATTGACTTCTCGATTTTTCGATTCTCATCGGATCTTCCAGTATAGATGGTCTGTTACCATTTCATGAGAATTTACTATCTAACTTAATCTTGAGCACTGATATTGTCTTGGTGTGTTTCCCGTAACACTGGACTCTCAACCATTGGTAAACATTTGCTGATAAAAGTTCCTCCTTCATATTTGAAACTATAGACTCTTCAACTGAACCAACATTGATATTATTTTTACTTAGAAAATAGTTTAATAGAAATTCAAATAGATCCGTGAAACTAGTGTTAATATACATTTGCTGTTAACTTGGAAGTGGAAATAGAGGTCGAAGTTCGAGGACAGGAAAACATTTGAATCCTGATTTTCTAGGCAGCTTTGAAGATTGGTATAACATTATTTCCTTGCCCTTATGTTATCCCTGTCAACGAAATCCAATCACGTCTGCCGTTTGTTTGTTTGTACACACCGTATTAGAACCCGTCAAAACTATCAACATAGGTTTCTTCAGTTATTTAAATTGGTATGTCTGGCTGGCTGGCTATGTATGTAACACGCGTACATGTCGCACCGACGGAGCTTGAGAGCTGACATTCTAAACATTCGCTCCTTATTATGCGTAGAAAGCAATTTTTAAAAATGTCCCCCTCTTTTTAGTGGATGGTTCAGTTTGCAATGTAAGTTCATGCTAAACCGGTATATTAGTTTTTGTCCGCCAATGTTTACCCTTGTCCTTTTGAAAATTCCGACTTTTTAGTGATCACTGCTCAACAAAAGACGAAGTAACTTATTCATTGATCACTCTTTTCCCAATGTTTAATTGATCAACCCCAACACGACATGCGGCCAAAATACGATGGTCATGTGACGGTTTCTATTGAGTGAATAATCAGACATGTTTAAGAAAGTTCTTAATGGTTGTCAATGCCATTATGTGGAAGGGTGGGTCATGGGCGAATGAGCACTTGGTTATATTTTGGGTCGAATCCAGGAAATAATGCGATTGTGTTAACAATACCAATTAGGGCAAGTTATTGGCTCTTCTGATATTATCTATGTCATCATAAATATGATAGACTGCATTGTAGTCTTTTTTCAAAACTATTGATATTGATATGAATAATTGTTATAAACATGGCATACGGCAGTGTGTGTGATCTTTAAACTGCGGGGGTATGTGCTCCCTCAGCCTGTTCTTGTCATATCCGTATTTGGCCTTCTGGTGTAGTCTGCCATGTTTAGTGTTATGATATGCTGCCACGAAAAGGTTAGTCCGGGGTCAAACACCTGTGCGGAAATATAAGTGACCTGCTCACCTTAGGAAATATGTATATGCGTAGGTGTCCAACAAATAGGATGTGGATGACATCTGCGTGGGCGTTCGAGACACCTATATATGCAGACGCGAACACAGAGTGCGGGTGCGGACAGAAAACTCGGCACTCGAAGAAGAGACAGACATCAGCGGAGCCGGAAGGCCCGAGACCACTCTCTCTGTTGGGGACAGACTGGCGGTTCTCCTTATATCACTCCCACTCCAGGACATTCACCCCACTATACAACATTAGTAGATTCCGAGTACAGGGAGAAACGGGATGACGGTATCGAATATCCAGCATTAAGTCAATGAGAAATCTGAATTCATCGTTTGAAAGATTATACAAGGTCAGCCACGGAAGTATCCAGTCATTTTGAATATCTCAGTGTCTGATTCGGCGACCTTGATGTAACTGGCAACCAATCAAAAGATACGTCACTGCGCATGCATGGACGTATAGTCTCCGGCCGAATTTCTCAGCCGACAGTGAGACGCTATTGTGCGGGATTGCGTACGGTGTTACCGTCGCATTCACCTAGTCTACCCATTCTTCACGGTCTGTGCATCATCATTCAATGCTCTCACCCGTTACTATGCAATATACTCAGCGACTGCTGGCTGTTCCGAAAGTGTAAATCGAAAGGGAAGAGATTCTAAGCCGTGGAGTCGATTAATCAGAGGCAGCTACGCGAAATCTAATGGCGATCCCAAACAAGTACTTTGCATACTGTTTCAGAAGAGGAATGAGCCATGCGATAAGCGTGTCAGATACTTAGTAGAGTAATGTGACTAGGGCTCTGCTGAACTAGGCTATGTTTCCGTTAATGTTAAATAGCTGGATACATTCCGGACATACCTCTTATATCCTATAGCCGGGTCAGGCGATCATTTTCTTCATGATTCCCTGTGCATTATTATTCCAAAACCGTTTACGATTGATTTCTTAGTAAACGTTCCTGCGATGTATGTGTATATTAAAATTATCAGTAATGTATATATTGTGTTAATATTACTTTCAGTAATTCCTGACCCCTGATAATCAATGTATTTCTTAATGCTCAATGTGAAATGATTTGCAATGCATCTCAATATGGCGATTATTAGAAATGTATTTACATTATGTATATAATTGCTCTATTCTGCATGTATTAATTCCTGACCATGGTCACTCAATTCCTTCTTAATTTCCAATGCATTTATATAGTAAAATGATTTGCAAAGATGTGTATATTAACACCATTATCAATCGCACACATATGTATAGCAGCCTTATTCTGTCAATAACACCTGCACTCATTCCTGGCCATTGACATTTCAATTTCTTCTGATTCCCAGTGCATTTCTATAGAATTATTAACAATGCATATACATTATAGCTATCATATATTTATTAATTCAGTAGCATCAATTCTTGACCACTGACAAACCATTTCTTCTGTATTTCCAATGTGCATCTTACGGATATATTGCTGAACATTTCTCACACTAAGACCTAAGAATCGTTACCTAAGAAACTGAAGCATTCTCTGTTCGATTACCAGTTTCTTTTCTCACTGCTAGGGATATTTAGATTGTTTGTGCCGGAAATAATAAATACTCAATGAGAACGCAGTGGAGTAGCGGTAGCTTCAGTGGGCATCGATTAGAAACGCCGACAGCTTACCAGTATCTACAAGGTTCAAATGCAGCCTGCGTAAATCTCCAAGCATGATATATTTTTGGTAATGAAGGCTGGAAGAGGGTGATTATGCTTGAATGGAAGCACATGAAACTCCACATTCACTATAACCGTCATTCATTAATTCCTCTTACAAAGTCTGAAGCCTAATAATTAAGATATCATAAGACCACCACAGGAATATAGAAAGATAGCAAAATTAACCACTAATGATAATGACATATACATTGATTGCATGTACATCTACGTATAGTTAATATAGATACATACCGTACGTAAACAAATAATTGATATACGTTAATTGCAATTTTTAGTGTGCTTGTTATGTATGCCTCGGTGTTGAAGAGTAGTTCAGTGTCTGTCTGTTGTCTGATTTGTAGGTAGTGGTAATGTTATCCGTTATATTCTGTTTGTATATGTCTGGTTTAATTTTGTAAAACAAAACAGAGGACGAAGCACAAAGAAAATGGAATTTCATCTGTGAAAACTAATCGTGACCGGGTAAAAGGTGGAGAAGGCAGAGGTTCCACTGACAGAAATAACTATTTAGCATTGCTAGCCTGAAGGTCTACCGTAGCAGGAAACGTACGTAATCAGCTGTAACAATAGTTTGTTTCAATATGGAA
>VCCN01000064.1:760811-771945 GCA_006491835.1 Architeuthis dux
AATCAATGCATTGTTCTTTTATTGGTATTTTTAAAACGTTTACGAAAAGTCTTGGAAGGACTTTATTTTGAGCAGCATGCGTCATGCATCTTTCATATCGATATGTTTTATTTTCTGTTTACGTTTAAAATGTGAAATAGTTCAATAAGACACATATTTTAATTGAGATTGACTGTGAGACTCATCAGACATTAGTTGTGTGACATCTCGACGTGTAACACGCCAGCCAAGCAAGATGACCTGATATGATACCTGTATACAAAGTGTATTCCTTGTTATTAACCCAGTAGTAGTAGTATACATATTAGTAGTCGTATACGTAGTAGTAGTAGTAGTAGTAGTAGTAGTAGTAGTAGTAGTAGTAGTAGTAGTAGTAGTAGTATTAATCGTAGTATTATTAGAAGTAGTGGTTGTAGTAGTGACAGTCTTACGTTGTTCAATCTCTGCGATGAAGTACTTTCATTATTAGTTTTTATCAATTTTCTTATTTTTGTTTTTAACAAAACGTTCTAGGTTAAGATAACTTTGGACCTTCAAGCATTGGGACTGATTTAGTGAATCGCTTGTTCTTTATCTCTTGGGACAAAGCGGAATTTCGATTTTTCTCCCCATTGTCCGCCATATTTTATTCTTTTCAATTTTCTCTTAATTTGATTAAATTGGCTGCCGTCCATTTGGAATAAATTTGCATCTCATTAGGAGATGTATACGGCGTTGGATGGTCAACAGATTATTGGAAACATTTGGGAATGTAAAGGAATAATAAAGGTAGGAAGCTGAAGGAAAGAAGGGAGGCAGAAAATGATGGGATGATGGAAGGATGGGGGCACGAATATAAATGAGGACGGGAGGCGAAAGGAGTTGCAAATCAGGAGGAGGAGAATGGAGGAGAAGCTGAAAAACATATTAAAAAACGACAGAAGAAGGAGATAATGAAGAAAAAATGAAGAGGAAGACAAGAATGGAAAACTAGGAGGGTGTGGAGTAGAGACATTAAAGAAAGCAGAGACAATACACAGTGTTAAAAGATTTTAAAAAAACGAAAGAGGTAGCGATAAGAAATAAATGGAATGGAAAATGGATAAAGGAACGAAGGAAAGGTGGGAATGAATGAGGAAGAGCAATAGAACATAGCGGAAAGAAAGAAAGAAATAAAGTAAGAAGGAATACACTGTAAAACATAAACGAAAGAACGAAGATGAGAAGAAATAAAACCTAAAATACAGAGGAAGAGCAATACAACATAAAAGAAAGAAAGAAAGAAATTTAGAAGGAATACAATGTAAAATAAAGAGGTGGGGGGTAGAGCATAACAGAAAGAAAGACATAACGAAAGAAGGTAAGACGGGATAAAATCTAAAAGAAAGACAGTAAGAAATAAATAAAGAGAGTAAGTATTGGAACACAAAGGAAAGGAAATACATATAACACATACAAGGGAAGATAGAAAGGAATATATAATCAATAGGACAATAAGAAAGAAACACAATACGATGAAAGAAGGATATGAAGCAAAGGCCCAACCTGATATTTTAGAGATCAATGCTAACCAAGCAAGATAGGAAAGACGAAAGAAAGAAGGAAGAAAACAGAATGAAATGAAATACTCTCAGATGGAGAGGTTCATGTTTCGTTAATTGAAAAGTCTTTAGAGGAAGACGCACACACTATATAAACGAACAGACAGATAAAGATGGAATTAGTTGCACATTTTTAGTTGCGAATTTTATTATTTAAGTTTAAACTTGCTTTGGACATTGATATAAAACCGTGTCCATATTTTCAAAAGAATGCAAGCGATAATACAGAAAACAAAAATAAAAGATGTTGAATGTGAAACTTCGAGAAACAGTCCACCCACCAAATGGTGGATAATCCAGTAATACTTTGTATTCTTCTCTCAACCTTTACACATTCGTAATAAACAATATGTCCTGACAAATACTAATATTAAGGAACGCATTCGTTGTCCCTGATAATCATAAAGCAAGCAGTAATAGACCGCTAACACAAAATGAACATAAATATAAAAAATAATGACGACAATATTGATAATAGTAATACGAAAGGTGCTGTTGTCATTTTCAATAAATTAAATTAAAATTATCGCCTCAGGTTAATATTCGATTTTCGCTGCATATGAATTTTGCGAATGGAATACGATTTTATTTTAATTAGAAAATGCAACACCTTGGTTAAAATGGATTTTAATTAAGCGAAATAAGACGAAACCTACAAAAATGATAATGAAAAGATCTCATTGCAGAATATGAACAGCTTGAGAGTGGCACGACTTCAATTCCTACTACTACTACTACTACTACTACTACTACTACTACTACTACTACTAATAATAATAATAATAATAATAATAATAATAATACTGCTGTGTAATAAACACTATGTTATGAATAATTAGGGAGAATACGTTAGAATAGTACGATTCTCTGTGTCCTAGTTTAGCTTTTGATGTTTCGATTACATAATTGGTTAAAGCGCTGTTCATATTGGAGAAGCCTCCACGATATGGGGTGCAAGTTCAAATTCTGTTGGAATCTGCTTTTCATTCCTGTTTTATGCTGATTACTTCAATAGTCAGAAAGTAGGTCTTCTCAGGGCGTTGTGAAAAACAACAACACACTATCCCTAAAAAATAGTTAAAATTGATAATAAACTACCATTACTTTTCCAGGAGTTACCTATCTGAACGCTTTTAACAACTCCTTGTAAGGTTGATAAGTCGAGTATCCTATAGTATCAGTCGATACTTTAACTATCCAATAACCCAATCATATTCTGGCTATTATCATATCAAAATCAAGTAAAAGAAATATGTATCTTCAGTCAACCTACTCGCTCATAGGCTTGGGCACAGGTCAATAGCAGTATACTTATCCTAGTAATTGTTCGAACTAATATCGTTATCGTTGTTGTTTTAATAATCAACGTTTTAAACAAAAGGACTTGTGTAGGAGATGACCTTTTCTGCTCAAATCCCATCGAGGATTCTCGGATAAACCTAAGGTTTCATAACAATACTTTTTAATACCACTTGTTGTTCAGCTATTTCCTCTGGCCCATGGACTATTATATTGCATGGTCAATATTGTTACAATTATTTTTTTTAATTAACTTTGTAAATTTTGAAGCTGTATCAGTTGAAATAACCTTTTTTTCGCAATGCATCGGGTACCTTTTGCAATCATGGTATAGAAACACAACAACAGATTTACAAAATCGAAAGTGAATGAACACTGCACATATACATTGAGCAACGCGAAAGACTAAAGATTGCCTCGTTGATGTTCTGCTAAGACAAATGGTTGTCGTCAACCATATGTTTCCACGGTCGGTTTCCGATCGGCAAAGATCCAACACTTTTGCCCGAACGGCCGGAAGCTGCCAACCATGTCCGTCATGCTTTTCCGCCCTTTTCTGTATGCTCCAATGTCCACTGGAAAATGGCGTTTGCTGGAACAACGCCGACATCTGAGTAGAAATAGAGCAGAAAGTAGAAGAGTTGACAAGGAGAGCAAACACACAATGGAATGAATTCTGTGGGTTGAACAACGGAAAGGAAGGGGACAATTAGAGCGGATGAATATGTGTCAGCGTCTTTCCTCACAACATTCCGTCGTGTATTTATTGGCGTTCTAAATTGCTTTTCTTTGTTTCTTTATTTCCTTCTTCCTTTCTTTCTTTCTCATTTTCTTTCTTCATTTTTCAATCTGTTTCTTATTCTTATATCTATTGTCAAACTCCAAGAAAAGTCAGAGTTGACTTTATTTCCCTATGGAACAACAACAAGAAAAATCCTCACCAAAATAGGGGATTGATGCGATATGTAAAATCCCCATCCCCCTACCATGATTTGCAACCATGCCCTAGTGATCGCTAACCTGGTGTGTTACCACCTGTGATAAACTGACAGGTCTTACATTCCTCCAACATTTATAGTAGACACACAGGGACGTAGTAGGAGCAGAGTTTGACTCTGGAGCAACCAAGCGTGTTTCTCTTTCTTTCTCACGTTCTTCCTTTCTTACTGAACTGTGTTCTTTATTTTGACGAATTGCTCCGATAATTTAGTCAGTGAACATTTTCCTTCTTGCTCTGGCTTTCTTTCTTTATTTTTCTCTTTCTTGTGTTATTTCTTAATTATTGTATTATTCGTTATTCGCCTCTTTCTTCCTCCCTTTAAGTGTTTTGCTCTTTCTTTTGACCAGTTGATCTATTCTATTATTCGTGCTTTTTATAAAGAAACACTAAAACACTTAAAATCCTCTAGGACTTTGAAATTCAAATAGAACACCCAATTTAGGCCAGAAGATCCGATCAAGTGCTGGTGAACAAGAAGAAAAGAACGTTTGATGGATGTTACCTGACTATGCAACATCAAGGTGACAGTAGTTGGTTGGAGCCCTGGGTATAGTCACAAATAATACTAGAAAAGAGTATGGAGGAATTGGAAATCCGCAGAAAAACAGTGACTATCCAGACGAGAGCACTAATAAAATCAGCAAGACTACTGAAGCGAATCATGGAGTATTGAGGAGACCTGTTGTCACTTGATCTTCTGCGAAAATAGCTAACCCCTACTAGTGTGGAAAGCTCAGCTAACACAAATAATAATACAATCAAGGAACGGTTCATTTTACAACAATGTTTTCATGATAATATCATGTCTTCCATAAATGATAATGTTGATGATTATCATTACAAAACTAGGAATAAGAAAGAACGATAGAAAAAGCTAAAGCAAAGTTGATTCCCGTGTCTTAAAATCCACGATGCAATAGTTTCTTGAAAATTCCGCGAATATCCAATCATTGACTGTAGCGATTGTGGATTTTTACAGGGCTGGAGTGCTAGCCTGAGACCCAGGAGAAAGTGCCGTACAGTGTTAAAGAGCTTCGAGTGCCCTGCTATTTAACCATAGATGAGGGATACGTTGATCCATGCCTTCCCATTAGAAATTAGTGCGAACAGAACACAAACTGTCGCAGCCGGAGTTTGTGCCGTTAGCCGTTACGCCATTTGAACATCCTTAAGAAATAGGGCCCGAAGAAAAAAGAAAGATATCCATTCCACCACCGTTTTGGCGCTGACACACCACCCCGCAAACCACACAGAGCGACTTTTGGAAGCGTTCAATAAATCTCTTAACTCTCTGAAACGTCGAAAACATACTGACCGGTTAAGTAGCGTCCGTCATGCCGAAAGCCTTTACACGACACGGCGAGCAGGCAAAACGCCATTCAACATTGGTGCCAAACAGCGCCATCAGCACCATTCAGGGGGGGAGGTACATTTCGTAAAATGGAATGAATATTGGCCCAATTTCCAGACGCCTCCAAATACGTGGAACCAGGCGGACAATTCGGCACTTGTTATCAACGGGGCAGGAGTGTAGAATGATAGAGAAAGATGTCGCCGGTACCATGTGTGTAATTTGATGATATTAACACATGACTAAGAGGGTGGAAATTGAAATTAAATGCGATAAAACATGTATTTCTCAATAAAAAAAATGTAAAGTTAAAGTGGGACGCTGGAAGTGACTGTCTTTCCACCGTAACAACACGAACAAGAATACGAACAATATTCACCGTCTTTACGGGAGGCAGCTATTCACTGATTGCATTTCTAATATTTGAATATTGGAAATTCAATCAGTGAAGTGTCACCCCACCCCTCACAAAAAGCACATTCAGTCGGGATACACGTGAGTGAAATTGTATCCTGCAGCAGCCAGGCCAGTTTGTTCCCTTTCCCGGTTTTAAAGTTCCTATTGGTTCTAATAGGTTTAACAATTATAAGAGTACTGGGATAGAGAACAACTTAACTCTTTAATAAACGCAACGAATGCAACATGTTCGAAACTAGAACTAGTATTTACACCAGGATCACGCATCGGAACTCTAACGGCTATTGGATAGGAAGTTTAGGGTCGTTTAAATAACAACTAGACAAGGTTTGTGCTGGGATCGGCGAGGTTACTGCGATGGGTGCTAGATAGTTAATAACACTTGCTGTCACTTTACCCCAAGCGACAGCCAACATATATTCCGTGTCGACATGCTACAGAATTATCATGTTAGCAAAATAACATGGGAAGAGTTACATAAAAGATATTTGAAAAAGCAAATAGAAGGACCAAACATGAATGTAAATCAACGTAACAACATATAACGAAATAATTAAAGCTAATATAAACAATACACATATTGCCAGTGGGAAAAGATATGATAAACCAATTGATCACACACGGGTAAATAATAAAATAGCTGAACATGATTATAACAATAAATATGAGTGGGTAGGAACGGTGATCTACTGGCAGGTGGGCAGACGATTTGTTAGCTGATGTTAGTTATGCTGCCATGTAAATGGTTTAATACCGCCGATCATTTACAATTCCTTCAATACCTTCGATTCGGGACTCGCCCAGGCCCTCCAGTAATGACGGGATAATCTTCAACTTGATATATCATTGTTTTTTTCAGTTTCCTGGAAAAGTTTAGATATTAGAAACTGCCAACAAAACTGTCATCGAAACTGTCAACACAGGTTTATTTCAGTTTTCAAGTTGGTCTGCCTGGCTGGCTGCGTATGTATCACGCATACTGGCCGCACCAATGGAGATATACGCTGATCATTTCAGCATGTACTCCTTATTATGGCTAGAAAAACAGCCATTTTGTTCTTGGAATATCCTACATAGGTTTTTAGAGAGGGGTTAATGTGCAATGTAAGTTTATGCTAAATTGGTCACTAGTTTATGTCCGCTTGTTTTTTTGAAGATTCATACGTGTTTAGTGATCACTGCCCAACCAAAGGCGACTTATTCATTGGTCACCCCTTTTTTCCAATGTTTTAATTGAACGCCCCGAATACGGCATGCTGCCAAAAGTCCTTGGTCACGTGAAGGTTTCTATGGAGTGACTAATCAGACCTGTATTTTCCACTTTGTATCAACGTTATTCTGTGATCTGCTAGATATATCTACTGCTACTGTTGTCAGGATGACTAAATCGTTTCGTCTGGCCCTGAATAGGTCAATCCCTTTGAATTTAAAGTGCAATAGAATTGTATCTATAGGACATGTTCTGGTTTGTGAATATACATTTGGATTTCATAATTCCAATCATATGGACAATTCATAGTTGATCACTGTAATGTATTATCTGCATGTCCTTACTATCTGATTGACAGTTGCATATATATCTCCATATGGGCGCTATGTTTAATCCATCGCATCCTTTATATCTTAGGAGTTGATATAGAACTTTCATAGGTCACCATTACTAAGATTTAGTTTCTCTATTTAAAACTCCACCTTGCAGCTATGCACAGGTAATTTCATGAAAACCCAACTCTAACGTTTATATATGTATGTTTAATACCAATACACAGGCCGAAGCAGAATCTACTCAACAGCCCCCATTAACGAGCCTAAACAAACAAAGCGAACTCACACAACATGAACTGACTTGTCTGACCTGGACACGGAAACAGAAAGTAATCCATTGGTCCCCTGAAACAAACTACAACTGAAAACATGCACATACCAGCTAAGACGAGGAAAAATAAAACAAATAATCGAAACAACAGACACACAAAATGAACCGCAAAGCCGGTCAGACAACAGTAATAACATTCACACGGACGAAGAAATAATCAAAACATCAACAAATACACAACATGAAAACTACACAACAAAAGCAATCAAACCATCGACAAATACATTTCGATCGTTCGACCCGGAAAACCAACATGGTGACGCTTCGAACAGCAGTGATCTTGATTCATTTCGGAACACGTAGAGCTGGATGAATTTTCACCACATGGGAATCAAATTCATCACACATTCGCTTCAACACTAACACACAAAAGTATTTCCTTTGAGAAAAAAGAGATGAATAATGATAACCCTCATACGCACAAAATATAAGACAAACAAACGAACCCCACTTACCTGAAGAAGAATCAATAGAACGCACAACGAAAACAATACGAACGAACGGAACACTTCCAGTAAGCTAGTGCACTGAAATGTTAAAGTGGTTTCAATTCAAAATTTAAAAAAGAAAGGGTGAGTGTTGTAATGTTTATATATGTATGCTTAATATGAATAAACACGCCGAGGCAGAATCTACCCAACAGCCCCCATTGACGAGCCCCGTTTCCGGTACCGGACACGAGGGCAAGCAGGGATCTGGGAAGGCCGCTTTGACACAGGCGATTGCCCTGAACACACGAGTTTTGTTCGTCTTTCCTTTTCCTATGCACAGCTAAATAAGTTTCGAAGCAAACGCGTTTGGCCAACACAGCTAACATAGAAAATAACAAGCAAAGAACAATAAAATATGTAGGAATCTTTCTCCCCATTATTGCCTTCTCGTTTCGGAGTTGACTAACATTATTATTTCAAACACTATTAATATTATTTTCCTTGATGGCCTACTGTTTCTGTTTTAAAATACTTAAAATGTCAAGCCCCTTACAGCAAACGTCGTAGACATCTTATTGGTAGACGTGTCCTGTATTATTCGAAACTGTCACCCAAAACTGTCAATATGAACATATTTAACACCAATATAGTTTTCTTCAGTTTTCAAATGGTTCTTATTGGCTGGCTATCTATGTATGTGTCCCGCGTACAGGCCGCACCAATGGAGCTAGAAACCCTACATTCTAACATGTACTCCTTAGAGTCTAGAAAATATTAGTGACAATTCCTATTGAGTGACTAAACAGGCCTGTTGTTTTCATCATTATTCTTGATATCGAATTTGTGGTTTTGCAATAGTGGAAGTTCTCATGTAATAGTCATGAAATCTAACTTCGGTTCCAACGTTTTTCAACCGTTAAAATACAATGGATATGGTGAGACTGGGCGCTATTCTTCGCACTGACGGCGCACAGAGAATCCGTGCGTAACTTTCGCACACCAAACAATTGATGTATTCAATGCCAAAATCGCATATAGGAATAAAGTGTAGAAGATAGTAAAAAGTGATGGCATCGTGACAATTGATCGGACAATATGTTCATACAAAACATACGGAATCATACACAGAGAGACATGCTCAGACATATGTGTGTATATTATATATTATATATATATAATTCCTACAAACACAAAGTTATCCACTATCCGTCATTACATAAGGAATTGAGAAGCCAAACGATTGGATAGAAAAGGTTCTTAGCGGAAAACAGAAATTTAAACAAAACAACCCGTATCCCTTTTGTTTGCTAAACTCTGAATTGTTCAAAGTAATGGGGCATTTTAAATAGTGACGCGCACATGAATAGCACAATTCCAACGATTAATAATAAACGTCAACCTCCCAATTTAAAACAACTAATGACAAAAGCCACAGAAACTGAAGGAACGGAAACTGAGAGAAAAATTGCATCCGTCCTAATTGTGGACTGAGTACACCCCTATTAGAGGGAAATATTAAAGTCCAAGTCAATACTGCTTGTAACGTTAAAAGCATTGTCTATGCCATTATTTGCCAAGGGTGCGGTACAGAGTATATAGGAGAAACAGCTATACAACACATGAGAGACTCAACAACATTTCTTAAATTCAGAAAAGGTATATACGAATGCACCTCATTAGAACCAACATTTTTAGTTTTCCCCTTTTACTAAATGTACACGGACTCTAATTTACAAAGAAGAAGACTTTAAACCATGCATTACATTGTACTTAATTGATCTGAAGTTTAAATTAATAACGCCGATTCCTACTAAAGTCTTAACGACATATCTTTTAATTGATTTTCTAACTTCTAACTACTGACCCCACCTTGAAACCCGCTCTAATGTTTTGTTTTAATATTTTGTTTTAGCTTTTTTGTTTTAATTGTTAATTTCGGTTTTAATTTTGGTTTAGATTCCTTGAAAGCTCGTAGAAACCTGAAGATTTCCACCAAACTGGCGGAGAAAGAAAGGGGAAATAAATCTAACCTATCATACATTATACTACTCTGCATTCCCATCCACAGTAACAGACTACTACTATATGAATGAACACTCTTCTAAACCACAGACAAAAGAAGGGAACATAAATCTCCTCTCGTATCCATACTGACCGTTACCCCCTTTTCGTCCTCATCCCCAATAATGGGCTGTATACTGACAATTTACTCCCAAAACGTCCCTTCTAAGTTGCGGAACAAATCCTTTTCCACAAATTCCTTTAAACTGATTCTTTAAATCTCATTCTATCGATTCAAATCTTAACTCCATAATAACATGCATTCAAAGTATCGAAATACTTTCCATGCTCATTTAGGTTTGATTATGTACGCATTTCTTTGAATAAACAATGTTGTTATCATTAAGTTAAATGAATTACTTCGTAAATTTACTGGTGTTTTTTTCCACGAAGTTTATGGCCATCTCATATTGTAAAATGAAACAAAAAATCGTAATTCAAAAATGTATACACACAACTTGGAAACTCTGATTTTTCAAACAAAATCTCTGATTCAAAAGGTTCTCTTGTAACGTTACCGTTATTCACATACACACTTTATAAGGCCAAGACACACATAACATGCCACCAAAATGCATCCCCATACTAATTAAAAACCAATACGACACTCATACTAATTAACTCGGGTGGAGACGAACATTAAGACGCATGACCTTCCAGGGTCTTTCCTGCCACTTTAATCCCATATAACCCAATCAGAGATGTTTTAGTTCACACCTCCTGAAGCCAATACTAACACCGGTTGAGGCTACGAACCCAATATCTTATTTTTAAATTATCGGATATTATTAACTCTCCAATAATTGTGGGGTTTTCCTACTTTTACACTTTTTTCTCTCACTTACATTCGTAATATGATTATTTCGAAGGAAATGGTGGAAACTAAGTGTTAGGTTTAGTAATTATCATGGTCAAATTCCCCGAACTAATGTGTCGTTTTTTTTACTAGTTAAACAGTTACGGAGATATGACGGACGGTAGGGTTTTTTTGTTTAATTCTATGCACTCCTATGCCAGACAAGACACCTGTTTTAGGGTGGTTGACGAATAGAGTATGGTGTAGCACATGCATTTCGTTTTTTTACAGGCCTTTACTCTAAAGCTTATTTCATGTACATG
>VCCN01000064.1:807776-818390 GCA_006491835.1 Architeuthis dux
TTATTATCATATTATTATACCCCCTGGATGTTGTAATGCCCACATTCACTTTATACTGCCTATATTGATTTATTTCTCAAATTAAACATTCATTCATTTGTTTAATCATGGCGAAAACCAAACATTAATCTGAGGACCTGAAAAAGAAATTGATTGAAGCTGATCAATCCCAGAAGTGCTATAATAAAATGTCCCAGCGACATGACATACTCCATTCCATTGACTTATCCATCTTTCATAAATGGAAAGCAATTGGCACGTTATCAAAGCTTCAATGACCAAGGAATATTTCAGCACGAACGGAAACTAAAATCACATGGCATGCCGGGATTGAGCCTGAAGGATATCCAGACAGATCTGAAACACGCTGGAACTGATATACACGTCTCAACAGACAAGGTTTTCAGAATATCTATATATTCGCATAGTAATAATAATAGAAGAAGATAATAATAATATATGATTATGAGTTGTATTTATAATTATAGTGATCAGTACCTTCTTTTTAAAATAGATCTTGTATAATATAATATGTTTATGGAATTCTCACGACACATATGTATCAGACTTCTTCTTGAATCGTATAACATAGAATGATGGCGAGTAACACAATGTTGCGAAATAGTGAATGCTTTCGATTCTCACTGGGTTCTGGAAAAATGTTGCCTTTTGCTAGACTAAAATAAACATAATTAATACCTGTATTAATCATTAAATGGATGCTTGCTTTACAACTCGTGTTCTTCATTCCTACTTAATGTCATACTATTTTAGTGTTTCGCCAAGACTAAGCTCAGCAAACATCTACACGCAGGTAGCATATCGTAATGAGTGGCTAGGAAGCCAGTCTTCCAGTTGAGTGCCAGAATACGTTGAATCGAACTTCAGCGCATGTCTTGCTATTGAATCCCTCTGTCAGAATAAGCCAGAAAACCGTTATGTTATTATCCAATTGTATAAGTATTTGTTTTTAAATTCAAGTTATATTCTATTAAACTCCTAGTGTTATGAATTAATTAGAAAAGAAAGTACGTCTATCTATAAGTACTTATCTAAAACTAAAATACCTGTATATATGTTACACGTCAATAACATGATTAATTAAAAGATTACAATTCTGACACGCCAGGCTAAAAAGGTTCGCCATCATTGGACTAAGCGTTGCTTATACAGGTTTCGCTGCTATCTAAAAGTGAGGAGTTCCAATGAAATGTCGTAAAGCAAAGAAGCGATTGCCATTAATTCATATAGAAAACCTGTTTTAGCTTTCCTTAACACACAGATGATGAATATGTTATTTTAAGCAGACATTAGGATGTGTGGGATACAGAAGCCTGTGAGATGTTGCGCGCTGCGTCTATGACAGCTCGCTGCAATACAATCGCTAAACAGGTGTTACGCCTTTTTATTTCGTAAAGGCGAAACATTGGCGTAAAGTGAATTTTCGAAAAGTAGGGGACACTTATATCTTAAAAACGTGCATATTTCCTTCTCAAGATTATTATATAGAAATCGACTTTTCTTGTAATAAAGTTTAACATTTCATTCCCAATTTCCTCTTGCTTGTCCAAGAATGATCAATATGGACGTAATAGCACAGGGGACGTCATCATCGTGATGATAATAATTTCCCTATGATTGCCGGAAATATGTCGAATATTACAAAAGTCTCTATTGAAATCCCGTCTCTTTTGTATTTCTGACGGGGTGGAGTCCCGCCAATGCGATGAATAGAAATAAGGCGGGAAATAGTTGGCGCCATTTGATTATGTTTGTCGTCTACTTGAATCAAATAGGATACGCCTCGTCTGCCCCAATCTGTCGGGCTGCTGAACCATGAATATAACAGGAAAGAGCGAGCGATTTTAATATCCGGATATTTAACAATCAAAGGACACGTTCACAGATGTACAGCTACTTCTTTTTGACTGATGCCGTGAACAGGTGTTTTGTGTACGCTACCTAAGTCGGATTTGGCAACCATGTCTGTGTAGAACAATAAATGATAACATTCAACCATCTGCTTGTGTGTGATTGAAAACATATTGTTATTTATATAAATACGCACCTAAAGGGAGTGAGAAAGTAAATATAATGTTGAAATCATTTTCTATTAATTGAGCTTATCGGACACCTAGGAATTCGGAGGTGTATCTATACATAACAACACGGTTGCTTTAATGTCTGCTACTTATCTAAAGACTTATTAATTCACTGTTTCAAAAGTATATCAATTCATCCAGTTATCTATCTATCCATTTGCCTATCTATATATCTATCTTGCTCTTTCTCTCTCTCTCTCTCTGTATTCCCCTCTCTCTCTCTCTCTCTCTATATATATATATATATATATATATCATCAGGCGTTATAAGTCCACTGATGGACAACAGCCTTTCCCATGTCATTCCATGACCACCCATCTACTGTCAAATCTTTCTATCTCATCTCTCCATCTTGTGTCTGGCCTTTTCCTGCTGTGTTTACTGTCCCATGGGCACCAATCGGTTAGTATTTTACCCCATTTATTGTCATTTCTTCTTGCTAGGTGGCCAGCCCATCTCAATGTTTGCTGTTTAATTAGTTGTATAATATCCTTCACTCTAATCCTCTCTCTGATCCATGTTGATCCGTTTCTATTTCTTTACATGCCTCTCTGCTCTAATCTGAGTAGCTTTCCAGCTCGTTTTGTGATATTATTTTTATCCGAATCGTTATATGTAGCTGTGTTGATATTCTACATGATTATGTTAGACGAATTCCCGTTTCAGCCGATGTATTGTCTATCTTTCCCTTGGTGCATGTCGCTTTCGGTAACCGCCCGGAAATGATCCACCGGGGCGTGTTGTCACTTCTTGTGTTGTTCCTTGGGAATTCTTTCGGAACTTCAGAACTCGTAATCTTCTGATCTTCTTCATGATGCCATAGGTGTCTATTTCCGCGCTCTCTGACGGAGGGATTTAACCCATAATTTTCATGGAATCGGATGCGCTTTACCGACCAGTGGCCACTTCATGTACAGTAATAATTACCGTCGTTACATTTATGTATCGCTCTCGAATCAAGTACAGTGTGTCACAGAAATTGTAGACCACTCCAAAGAAGAAATAGAAGGTTTGAAGAAAGATAAACAGATAAAAACAATTACTGCCTCAGAGATACAAGAAGAAAGCTGCGGATAGTTTAAACCTTTCAGGACTAAACTGTTAAAGAGATTAATGCTGGAATATTTAAAAGCGTATACAGAGCCAAAAACATATTATGTTACATTCAAAGAATGAGCAAAGAATATTCTCACATCAAATAAAATATGTTGAAGAATCAAAATCATGATTGGGTACATGTAATTCGATTCGAAGTCATGTAATTCGAACACGTGTCTGCATTGGTTTAATAATATGGTGATGTTATTGTTTGCGATTGTGAAAGTCGGGAACATGTCATTTACTATATTTGTCTTTACATACACGTCCCAGTAGACTTCTAAAGGAGATCTAAGGGACACATATGTCGTTACAATGCGGGCGCTTGCACGTATAAATGACAACAGAAGAACTCTGGTTGAAAGATCGTGGATTGAGGTTCACTGCGACACAATTATAGTGGGTGATCGCCAGCAATAGAGGGGTCAAAGAAAAGAGGGTGTACTGTGTTAAGGGGAGAGGAATGCATATTCCATTGATAACGCCTTCGCACACAGCCTCGGGCTTGTATTCAATGAACCGTAACTCTCCCGTAGCGTCCGTACTAAATCTGTTAACATTCTCTGAAGTCTAAAGAGACGCACACAGAAAGACTTACACTTGAACTGAAATTACACATTTCAGTTCAAGTGTAGGTCTTTCTGTGTGCGTCTCTTTAGACTTCATTGAGATATCTATGTTTCCTAACGGCGGGCTTTGGGTGTGACTGGAGGAAAATTACCCGACTGACTATCTCAAATCAAATTTCTGTTCTGTTCAACTTTTAAAATATGTGTTAAACTGCGTACGTGTCAAACTGGACATGTCGTATTACTGGTGGCCGTTTAAAGGGCCCTCATTTGAACATAGAGGGGTGTTAAGATCTGAAGCCATTAGGACAGGTCGCACAAAGAGAAGCCCCTGTCCGTCAGGGGTGAGGGAGGAGAGAGCCGGTTACAAGCAGTTAACAGTTTTAGGCGTCATCGTTATCATCATCATCGTCATCATCATCACCATCATCATCTCGTTCTCTCATCAACCATCTCGTATCGGCGTGAAGAAACACAGACAGGCATTATACAAAGGTTGCAGTGATCACTTTGGTCGGGCCGACGTGACCAATACGTATTTCGGAGGAGAAATCTTTATCAAAGCCAATAGCCAAAGCTGTAACCTGTAATCTCGCTTTCGCACTGCAGGGGACACTGTTTTGGGGCCCAGAATACAACGCCTCTCTCCCCATTACTAAGCCGTATCAATTATGTGTCAACTTCGTGTTTGGCCTTCCACTATCGAGACGATAATCGACACCCATGCCCATAAACACACACACACACACACACACACACACATATATATATATATATATATATATATATGCACCTCATCACACACATCCACATCCATATAGACATCCGCCCTCAAACGCACACACATAACCAAGGCTAGGCGCCGCATACACGTATATACATACACATGATTGCATATTATTAACATGTTTCATATTATGTTTATTAAGAAGAAATTGAAGAAAATAGTGAATTAAAAATTACCAACGGTCTATACCAGCATTCATAGGCAACCCGGGATATATATGTCCCATGAGTATCGAAAGATAGCTAGATTATTAGTACACATTTTCGATCGATTTGGTAAAATATTGCTTCAATATTGATTAAAATCGGCATTAAAAAAAACATTTAACAAGATTGGATTTTAACTTTTTTTGAAAATGAGAGAACTGAAATCATTAAATCCAAGGAACACTGCAGATAAAAATCGAAAAATCTAAACACACCAAACAATTACAAATGAGTTCTTGTCCCTATTCCATCCAAATTTAAAACCGGGCGCCATCTTGGTTTACAAACAAAAACATACGTGGAAGGCATTGTTTTAACAAATTTCATGTGTTGGACTTTTGTT
Organism: Architeuthis dux; assembly: GCA_006491835.1. Taxonomy (NCBI): domain Eukaryota; kingdom Metazoa; phylum Mollusca; class Cephalopoda; order Oegopsida; family Architeuthidae; genus Architeuthis; species Architeuthis dux. The sequence goes on from VCCN01000064.1 coordinate 812,883, forward strand.
TAATATTTCTTTCCACGGATGAGATTAAATTATTTAGTTTTATGGAAGGATCCACGCTTCCAAATCTCTTAAAACTAATTCATAAACGTCAACCTAGTGTTACAGAATTTATAACCTACGAGCGTGATAACTGTCAGCAAAATGCGCGTATGCCGTGCAATTATAAGGGGTATTTTCCCGACCTCGATAATAATAGCTATCATTTCTCATGCTTTATTCGTTTCCTGTAGTTTTATATGTAGGAACTGCTTTTTTTCGTTAATGCAATCCTCTTCTTGCCGCCGTATTTTTTGTAATTCCACCAACAATCTTGCATTTAATTCTTCGCGTAATAATTCTGTAATGTATTATTTTTTTCGTATTTTTTATTTTAAAACTTTACATTATTTTTCTTCCGACATTTTCTTTTCCATTCGTATTTCCGAATTAAGCCATTTTTATTAATCATTTTTAAAACCTATTATTAAACTGTCCTGACTCATCCATATTATTATGTTATCAAGTACTTTTCTTTCTAACCAAATGTGACATGTTATATCACGTTATCTCTATGTCTATCTATCCATCTCTTTCAATTCATATCTGTCTAAGGCGGTTCAAATCTGTTCTTCAATATGATGGTGCCCTTGATCTATCTATCTATCTATCTATCTATCTATGTAGCTACCTAGCACATCTACAAATGCTATCACTGAGTGGTGTCTCTACAATCAACAGGCCGACTTATTGTTCTGTGCATTTGTTGGTAAAATCTCTGACTCCATTCTGAGTAATTGTTCGTCTGACGTGTGTTTATTTGTCCTGTTACGTGTGGGTGCATTTGCGTACGTGTATGTGTCGGCGTGTGTTTCCGTGTCTAATTATTTCTAAACAATCCCCCGTCTGACAACAGGAGAGACTAATTTGTGCTGAAATTAATTAAGACTCTCCCTGTTCTTTGATATCCAGTAATCAACAAATGGAAAACACAAAGAAAATACACGATGGACAAAGAAGGAGTCGAGGAATAAAAACAATAAACGGGAGGAGTGTGGAGAGGAAAAGATGGCATGTATTAAATGAATGAACGTAGCACTATTTCTTTATGGAACGATTTGCTATCCAACGACTTTCCATCGAAACGACTTTTCATCGAAATGACATTTCATCGAAATGGCATTTCATCGAAATGACATTGTATCGAAACGTTTGTTGATTTTTGTTTACACTTTTCAGCTTTTAAAAAATACACAAATGATAACATCATTATTTTTCCATGATCTGTAGTACATGCTTTATGAAATTGGTAGATGTAGATAAACCAATTTCTTTTTCACCTGGGATCGACACCCTATTCTAAAAACGTAACTACAATTTAAACAGTTTTAAAACATTTTCTCTTGTTTTTGCTAGAAAGAAAAAAGGCCATGGTTTTATATTTAAAAAAATGTTCCCTAATTATAATGTAGAATTGGATTTGTATAAAGTGTGTGTTTACTTTTTACCCTACATTCTTCCACTTTTTCTTGAATTGTTTACACTTTTTACGCTGTAAACGTTTCAAAGAAATCTTTGGTTCTCAGTTTACTCACAGAAGGTTTATATCAGCTTTTGTTCAATGTTTCTTCTTACTAATGGCACAAAGATGTTGACGATAACATTATTTTGTATACAAGTTTGAGGGTTTTTTCTGTTATCGGCGTCCGTATGAAATATGTTTGGCATACCTATGTTACTGCTTTTAAAAATTGAAATTTTAAATGGAAATTCTATATTTAATTTATGTTTATGTTTAATTTTTAATTTATTTGAATTACAAATTTAAAAAAGTAATTTCGGTAAAAATTCATTTTGATGAAGTCGTTTAAATGAAATATCATTTTTTCAATAAAATGTCGTTTCAATAAAGTATCAGCCATTTAATGTGCTGTGTCTTTCAAACGCATCGTTGTTGGCCAAGTGGCAAGCCAATCAAATCGGGAAACTGTCGAACGAAGCCGAAATAGGCTGTCGAAGAATCGGAGCGAGAAAAGAGTCTGGAAGAGGAATGAAGACCCGCATTTCTGCACTCTGGAACTGTTGGTCTGTGCTTTTTCCAATATGACACAATGAGTCATTGCACTCTAAAGTCAGATCTGGTTGTATTTCCTTTAATTGTATGTTCCATGCTTTTTAGTTCTCTCGCAAGATCGGTTACTTTTTTTATATTTTCTTTCAATTGTCTCTGCTATCTACAGTTAGATTCCCTGTCTGACAATTGTATAATGTTTACGATGATTATATATCGTCTTTTGATCAGGATTTGGTGATCACCGAGTTTATATGTACCATACACTTTCGAAGCTGTTATTCTATATAAATGATTATGGTTTCAGCATATAGAATAGAGTGGTAAAGTGTGACGTCTCAGCCGACTCCCGGTTTCAGCCAGAACAATCCTCTACTTAGTTTCAATAGGAAATGGTTTGCTTTTTTTGCGTTATCGACTTTCTTCTAGTTATTTCGCACAATTCATACTGAATAGGGAACGTTGGTAAGTCTTAGTCATTCGATTGAATTTCATTCCCCCCCCCCGAAATTCTAGCAGACGAGTACTAACGTCAACAGACTGTTGCCATCAAAGTGACATATTTCGATAAAAAGGTAACCTGTCAATGTTATTGTAATACTATGTGTGTTATCAATAAGAAGAATTATTGTAGAAAATATTCATCGAAAAATATGCGGTAAACAATATACTCCCTTCTTCAATATTGGTTGAACATTTATATTTACACTTTCAAAAAATCGGTGTAAACGTCATATTTCAAATCCGAAAAATGCAGGCTGTGTTTCTTAAGAGAAACATGTATTTATATTGAAAGCATAGGCAGTGGTTGAATGTCTTAGCCTTCTCGGCGACGTAGAGCGTGCTTGATACAATCCTAGACTTATTCACTACACGTAAACCTTCTTTCATTATCAGGCGCAACCGACTACAACTGAATACTAGATACATAAGGAATAATCACATGTTGAAGACCGTTTTGGAAATAACGTCCGTTTCTTTGTCAGACTCCAAATAAATTATAGATAAATACACAGATTATCACATATTGATGTGTTGTATATGGCCGCCGCAGTATACTGTGCTTAACCGTGGTTGGGTGTTCACGAGTTCGACGCAAGGGTGAATGTCCACAAGCTCGACACAAAGTCAAGTTCCACAAGTTAGACACAAACTCATTTTAGTTGGTTACCTATAGCGCAACTCGCAGGATTACTGTCCGCTTCCCTCTTACTGTGTACGAAAGTCCTTAAATAGCCGGCGTACTTTCGTTTGCTATCCTTGTTGTCCCGGACTTCTAAAATCTGAGAAGTAAGAGGTGCTATCCCAATGGTACTAATGGGAGTGATATCCAACATGCTTAAGGTCATTATAAACCATTTCTTTCTTAGAAACTTGGAAATGGCGTTCGATTTATTTGATTTTTAGACTCCAAACAAATTCATAATCAAGCTTTATTATTAATTAACGTATTCTGATTATTATCACTCCTACTATGACTGGCCCACTTGTACTCATTAATGCAACATTCGTCTCTTTGTATTGGTCGGTATGGTGCTTGTTCGGATATGTATGTAGCTAAATTCCCTGCGTCAAGTCCTCTTGTCAAAGTGTTAACTTATATTAATAGATATTTTCTGGACATCTCGGTGACTGGAAATGTTCCTTTCTTCGCCGCAACTCACACTTCAGTGCGATCGATCGGGGATACTGTTTGGCCACTGGGGCTTCAATACTATTGGGGAAGCAGCCAAAGACTGACAGGCATACGAAATAGATTCAGATATGTCTGCAATGACAATACTAATTGTGAGGAGAAGAAAAAGAGCAATAATACAGAATGCACCAACTATCCAAAAGTAGAGCGTTCCTATGAAATATTTCGAACCAAGATGGTGGAAAGCGACGAAATATTTAACATAACACTAATGTATATGGGAACATATATGGAGCGTTCAATTGATTGAGTTGGTGAAGGTCGTAGTGGCGGGAAGTACAGGAGACTGATACGTAGGAAGGAAAGGAAGAGAGTGCATGCTTCCTATCAATCTCAACTCTTGTCTCACCTCATTTCAATAATAACAATAATGTGATCGACGTACTCTATGTAAGACGGAAAGAGTAGATATAGATGATTCAGAGAACTGTGTTTCTATGATGAAAATGGAAGTTTTAAAATACTCAAAGACGTGAACATATTAGGAAAACTGATGGGAATAGAAGAGAACGAGGACTATACACTCTGGGATAGCGAAAAAGGCAACACGGAAATAAAGAGAAGTTAGATGGAAACTATTGTAGACGAACTCTCACGGACACGGCTACGCAGAGAACACCTAACAAAAGAAATTAAATCGCAATTGTATCAAAGCAAAAATAGAACCTCCGCAAAAACAGCAAATGACACCTTTGTGTAGAAATAGGCGATATTTTAAAAACGACGTGGTAATTCAACCGGCTGCATAGCTATACAAACGTAGGGACAGTGATACACCGGTAATTGCGCAAAAGACTTTGAATCATCCATGTAATATTAATGACCCAGTGTGTCGTACTCCATTTATTTTATATGGCAGCCTCTGCTTTGTGATGATGACATTTCACTCAGAACGATGTGACGAACATTAAAAAGGTAAAGTTGGACGAAATGAAGATTAGAAACAAGTTGAATACAACGTATTTGCAACTACTGCACCCGTGGTTCTTAAGCTTTATTGTATGATGGCAAACTAAAAATTATCATTTGACATACGCGGCGCACTAATCGTAAAAAGTGAATTAATTAGACAACAAATGTTTCAGTAGTCATCGAACGATTCTTTTACAAATATAATCACCAACAACAACGAAAGGTTGAGATCTCACACAATCTAAGATTGAGAACACAGGAGCTAGACGGGACCAATAACTTTACTAGACACGTCCAAGGCTCGAAATACATGATTGCGTACTTGGGAAGATTCACACTTCGGAGATAGTCGCGGCACACCAATGTGCTGCGGCACAATGTTGGCGAACAACTGTACTACACACTACACGAAACAGCCACCCTTCTATCAGACTACGAAGTACCGACGTACAGAGCAAACTGAAGACAGCATCCGTCTCCTCGTTTTGTATAATAAAATCACTGAACTTGGTAATCGGGCAAATGTGTAAAGTAGTGCCCCCTGAGAATTCATAATATTGTATTATTTTGCTGCTGGGTACAAGAAGTCGCTCTATTTTGGCAAATTTAATTTAAGATGATTAAAATGGAAATAAAAAGAGAAATTAAATACTCGCTGCTGTTGGTCATATTGTCTGCGTAATATTTCCCATTCGAAATTAGCCTTGGTTATTGCATTTGTGGTTTGGTGCGTACTTTTATGAATACGATTTGACTGCTATATAATTGGAATAGCTATCCTGGTGTGTAGCAATATGCAGGTGTGTTTTAATATGTGAGTAGGTTTTATTATGAGTGTGATAGATAAATACAT
>VCCN01000064.1:833190-854161 GCA_006491835.1 Architeuthis dux
CCTTTACTTCATACTGTCGACACAGGGGGCCACTTCATATCACGTCCCTAATGATAGTTTATATTTCTCCAGCATCCCCCGTTGGAGATAGTCAACACTGTGGATTTTATTGTGATTACATTACTAAAATTATTAAATATAATTCTTTAAATGAAAAAAAAAACATAACATATTTGAATCGTGTTGCCCCTTGCCCCCACTCTATGTCCATTGTCTTCCAACGACCCCTACCGCCCTCTTGCCTTCTAGCGCCCATCCTTTCAGAACACCCAATGGGGCAGTAGCGCCCACTCCGCGACTCACTGATCTAATTAATCATCGACTCTCATTTTCATTGAGATCAGCGTTATTTTTTACAGCTTCTCATGTTAAAGAATCCCTTCACTCCAATATTTTACAAATGTAACTATTGAAATAGCCATTAGATATTTCAGCATTAACCGTCTGTAGCATCAATAAGGTCCTCCCACTGACACTTAGCTGAGTAATTAGCCGTTCGTCGTTGTTGAAAGGAGTCATCCCAAAGCCATACAATTTATCACCGGTGTAATGTCAGTTAATGTCACCGGTATAATGTCAGGTAATATCGGCAATGATGTATGTACCGCGTAAGAGATGAAACTCGACGTCTGGCTAGTTTTAAGCAATTGGCGTTGATACATCGCTTTCCCGCTAAATGTCTTTTGGACAGGAAATATTTCAACACAAAGCTGGTGCTGTTGAGATGGACAGTAGAGAAGCCAAGTAGACAGGGAAATATTAAACTTGGACAGATGGTAAAGGAGGGAAATACACATGTTGAAAGAAGAACAGGGAGTGAGAATGAAGCGGTGGAAGCCATTACTTCGTTAGAGTGATCATATTGATAAGCAACTTTGTTTTTATACTTAAGCATCTGTCCTTTTCCATTATGAATGTTTTGGTGAGGACCTAACGAAAGTAGCCCAGCCTTTTATTTTTTTTAATTTGTAATCTTATTGTGTGCTTTCTGAATTTTCAAACCAGTATTTTCTGGTGGTTTTTGCAAATCTTCTTTTTCATCTCTGTTCCTTTTGGTCATATCACTCCCTAGATAGATCATTCAAAAAATCAGCTCAGTCACACGTTCGGGCCACCCAGGGTTGGATAGGTGTGGTCCCTGTGTTATCTCGTAACCATAGATGAAGTATAAATCGTAATGGCATTCTGTCTGTGCGGCTCTGAAAAGACACACACACACGCTCTATCTCTCTCTCGCTCTCTCACTCTATCTCTCTCTCTCTCTCTCTCTCTATATATATATATATATATATATATCGCTCCCTCTTTCTCTCTCCCTCTAGCTATGTAACTAGCTATCTATCTAGCTATATGTGTCTAGCTGTCTTAGTTTGTTCTCCTTCAGGACCGGAGAGTCACGGAGTCACCTTTACCTACGTTTGGCATCCATGCATGTTCTTACTGTTTGCTCACACACTGCTTCATTTTTGTGTTTGTTTCTCTTTCTTAATTAAGAGGTCTTTCTTTTCAGGTACCACATAAAATAGACTAGATATAGCCGTGTTGTTTCAGGGGGGATATAGGACGTTACACCCTTGGTTTTACAACGTATATTTTCGCCCAGGTCCTCTTCTCAGAGTTGTACCGCTACCCCTCGTAGTTGCCTTCTCAAGACTCAACAATGTTCAATCGGCTAACGGTATAACGTGGTAACTCTACACAGCACTTTATCAATTCTCGAATCTACCAGTTGATGTCTTACAATTCCATAGAAATGTATTTATTTTTGTTAATATTTTACGAGGCATGTGACAGACATAGCCAGAAGACTTTCCAGAAAATACTATTTCATCGCCACTCTGAGTGGCAATTATTTTTTCTGTCGATATCGAATGGCATTATTAAAGAATAGGACTTGATATGTATGTCTCCCCTCAGGTGATTGGATTGCAAATAAAATGCTGAATGGGGTGCACAGTACATAATAATTTGTTTACTAGAACAACAATCGAATACCTACATTGGAAGGACACGTTTTAACTGTATTTAACGAATATTCCATCATATAATTCGCTTGTTATATTCAATTCCGTGTATAGGTACCAGGTACCACACATGAGAGAGCAACGCAAAGCAATGCTATCCAGATTGTACAATAGCATCTATGTCTGTTTGCATCTGCTGCACATGCTGTGCACTTAGTGAGTGCCTTCCGTAAGCCATCTCCGCTGCCCCTACTCTTCTTCTGCGGAGATCGTTTTCCGCGGAGACGGTGACGCATGTGAATTGGTGATAGCGCCTGTTGCTGTACGGTGCAATTCATTGTAAGGAACAGATAACCTCCATGGCTGTTGGGTGCATCGTACATCAAGGAATGACAGAGTCAAAACGCCGATTCGACAATGAGCAGAGATCCTTAGTTCACACAACATCGTAGCTACATTTGTTTTGCGTTACAGCGGAAGCGAGAGGAGACCACTGCTAGAATTGTGTGTGTGTGTGTGTGTGTGTGTGTGTGAGAGAGAGAGAGAGAGAGAGAGAGAGAGAGAGAGAGAGAGAGAGAGAGAGAGAGAGAGATGTGTTCATAGCGCCCGCCGGCGACCCTAAAGTCTTGCCGCACGAATTTGACTCTACTGCTTCTACTATGTTTCCCGATTTTGTTATAACCTCTGACTTTTTTAGCCTCGCCTATTTTTTGGGATCACGTTTTCGCACATGTGTTTTTTAATAACACTAAGATTGTATCGATTGAAGTGGTTATCTAACGAAATTTATCCAAGTAGTTTGCTAAACATCGCATCCCCATGCCCTCATACCGTCCAGATTTGGCTCCCTGCGATTTCTTGCTTGTACGCTATTGAACAACGGAATATTCCAGACTGTGGACCGGATTAAGGGGAATGTTATGAGGCAGCTGATAGAATCCCTGAAAGAGGTATGTGTAAACTGATTTGAAAAGTTGAAAGGACGGCAGGTAAGTAAAACATGTCGATACAACTGATAGCAATCCAAAAAGAGGACCTGTCAAACTGATTTGAAAGGTGAAAGCACTTGTAGCATAACGGGCGATCGAGCTTCTACTTCTCTGGTCGCCATGAGGGAAAGGGATGTTGAGATATATATATATATATAGAGAGAGAGAGAGAGAGAGAGAGTTTTAGAGAGTTTTAGAGAGTTTTAGAGAAAGTCAGAGTGAGATACACATTTCCTCCGCGGACTGCGATGATGACGATGATGATGTCTCTCTGTCCGGTCTGACGATGGGCACCAACTTTCTCTGTGGAGGGAAATTCATTTTCGGACAAAGAAAACACTCCCACGTGTGTGGAGAGAAAAGACGACAAAATCCACGGATCTTAACATTTTAAGAAGTTTTATTTCCGTACCTCGCAGGTCAATTTCTGGGCTGGTCTGCGGATTTCGTTGAGGTACGGAAATTCTGTTGCATGTCGTAAACAAAATATGTTTTAAAAGAGTTGGTCATTGCATCTAACGGGTCGTCACCGCCACCATGAAACGGGCGGGTCGCCGTCTACTGCGAACCAGTTTCCGGCCGCGACCCCAACTAACTTTTCTGTTTCGATCTAGCCTTTATATATCTAATGGTCATAACTCCTCCCACATTTCAAATTCCCAACGGTTCTTTGATAACATGATACCCCAGTTGGTCACGTAGGCAGCTTGACACATATTTCAAATCTGACCAAGTTCCTATCCCAACTGGCTACTGGTAACCTGATCTGGGTCTATTTCGTTACACACTCTGCAAACGTATGTGAGATGCAAAGTGGAGTAGTTTGAAGTGGACGAAGGCGTATGTGAGGTGTGTCCTAGATATACTAGGAGGGGGGTAATATTAAATCGCTGCATACTTTCCGGACATACCTTGCATAACTACACATATTCCATGTTTACATCAAGTAACCGTATATTGTGCAATATAGAATACTATTTGTTGGTCTAACTCCATTTTAATACATGGGCATTTTCAGAGGATACCTAATGAGGAACGAACTCATTATCGATAGCTTTCAAGACATGTGCATTAACAATTGCAACATAAAACTCACATGGCAATGTGCTGGTCATTTTGCAAGAATGTTAGACAACGGCTGAACATCACGACTCACAGCGTGGATACCCAGATACCATATGCTAAAATGTGACCGGCAAAGAATACGATCGTGTGACGAAGTAGATATGTTCAGAAACGATTGGTTCCGCGACGCCCATGACATAGAGGTAAAACGGCTGATGATGATGACGAAATTCCTAAGTAGTCTGTTAAGAAGTGTCTGGGCACTTACTAGTTTCTATTAGTGAGAACCTGCCGTAAAGCCGTAGCTACAATATAATATACTCTAGACAGTGCATTGATATCGAGCCTCACTGGGTACCCCAATTACTGTGGCCATGAGCCCGAGAAGACTGAGGTAGTACATTGCCAATCCCACGCGAAACCAAATTTAAGAAACCGGTGTCATCGACCTCTTATTGATTTTGGAGATCAAGGATTACTGGAAGCTCCACTGCTTTGGCCTAGAGTCAGACGAAGCCAGGATTATTAAATAGCTACTCACACGCATTACATAGGTGCCTGCTGCACGGTGGTTGTTAGGAAACCTCGCAGACAATTGATAGTGTAGTTGGATCATTTCTTACTCGCTACTATGACCTGTGCCAAGCATAAATATAATCATTCATCACATGGTTGCAGCTGACGAGATATCTCTCGAGAGGTGTTTTAGTACGGAGTCTTCTTACACTAGCAGTGAAGAGGACAGTGATTCAAAACGATTTGTAGAAGGTGACGAAGTCACTGAAAGCAATATTGTTTTAAAGTGGCTGACGGGATATCTAATGCCAGGTGTCTCTCTCCTGGGGCGTATTTAGAGATGGATTGGATATTGATTGAAGGCACTGATATGACGTAACACAATCGTATCGTGGTCGTAATTGGTTAAATAGTTATTAAACGGGTATCCGGAGACGTTTTGCGTCTACTGTAGTATGTCGTCTACCGTTGAGTTGCTACTTTAGTATGCAGCCTACCACTCGAGAGTATTTGAAAGGAATTAACAATGAATTAAAGGGAATTGTACGTTCATGAACATAGTTAGGAGTGAAACTACAACAATATAAAAAAGAAAGCAATAAACAAATCGTTACCTTGTCTTTGCACTGCGGTCATCAAATCTCAATTTGTTTCGTGCATATCTCAGAAAGCTACACTGTACTATTAGGGTTGCGATGGGGGTTTCTTTTTCTGACTGAACGGGACGTTTGAAATCTCTTACATGATTATCTAAGAATCAGTCGATATTTACCTACATGGTTTCACTCATGTTTTCGTTACACTGGACCATTTATGGCAAGGTTCTGCTTCTTGCACCGTATCAGTAAAACTATGCTCGCATAAAAAGAGACAGCAGCTTCTTAAGTAATAATACAACTTTACCATAACGTTTTCCACCATGTATAATGTTATGATTTGCGTATCCGGCCACCTTTGGCGGAAATGTAAGTGGCCTTGATCACCCTAGGAGCTGGGTATATTGCATCAATGTTGTAAACAGGAAATGGTAACTGGTCATTGGCACCGTGGAACACCACGTATGCATTGGGGAGATCTATAAAGCAGACCCAAATAAATTATCCCTGCCTGGGTAGCGGATAGAAATCTCGACACTCAAAGAAGACAGACAGACATCAGCGGAGCCGAAAGTCACGACACCGCTGCCCCTGTTGGGGGACAGCCTGGCGGTTCTCCTTATCTTCTCTCTCCCACTCTTCACTCTCCGGCCGACAAAGATGTATGTTGTGTAATAGAAACATGTCCAGATATTTTTACAAGCAAGTCTTGAGTTTCCTTTCTATCCAAATCCAGGACTTATGTATAGTGGGGGACTATATAACAATAATCCGCTACCATACATAATCTGCATCTCTCGAGTGAGCCCGAATGAAAAGTGCATTTTCCCCTGTATACAATCTGTATATACATATGGATAAGAAATATGTTTCCGTATATGAGACGCATCTGGAATATTTAGCGCAAGATTTTCGGAAAACCTCCTTGGCAAGCATTGTGCACGATGGAGATATTCGCTAGTGCAGTTAATTCAATTCTCACTGGGGGCTTCACCACTGTGTCTGTGTCATATCTAGTCGGTTAATATAAAGTATTTCCTGTAAGTAATGTCCGAAATCCGATTGCGATGATTGACATCTTCGCCATTCTAAAATGCCTAAATAACATGCTATCTTGTCGTCCCATGAATACGAGCACCTAGAATGCTATTCGAAGTGTGTTCATCGCACCGATGACTGTGGGTGCCTGGATAATAATTTAGCTTCTGTGATTACAGATTCGTATCTAATAACTACGGAAATGTGTTGACATTGGTTTCCAACACTTCCCATCTAAGCTTTTGTTAGAGTGTTCACAATAAGATGTACAGTTATGGCTTCTTCTTTCGTCTGCTTTTATTTCATATTCTAACATTGCATTATCTACGATATTAAGTAACGCTAGTCTATGTGCATTCTTCACACAACGAATCGACACACGAATAAAGAGAAGCCACATTGTGTAACGTATGTCATGTATTATATATCAACACGCCTTCATGAAGTTTAAGGAATGTGAAGACATCAGCCAAAAAGCTGGCGTTAAACTGTAAATGGGTTGGTTTGGTTTGGGGTAACTTGTGGGATTTATACAATTGTGAAGAAACTGTCTTCCTTTAATTTTTAAGTTTGCTATTGAAATATTTATTTATTTTCAGGTTTGTTATTAAACATTGGGAGGCGCGTGTGAGTTAACAGCATGGAGAGTGGAATCGGTGAGCTGAGTTCAAAGCCCTGATGTGACAGGTTGCATTACCTTCGTGATAATGCCCTTGGGAAAGGCATGCATACATGTATTCTCTCCCCACCAGGTATGAATAAATAGCAGCGAAGACCGGGCTCTTAGTTGGTAACAACTTTAGTAGATAGATAACTCGGAACTGACATTGGGAAATTACAACCCCCTCCAGCATCGCAGCAGGATGACAATGGACATAGTAGGGAAAGCTTCATCTCAGAATCTTGCAATTTGTTAAGGTTAACTAACCCCTGGCAGCATACTGGGTTTCTGAGAGTGGACACTGCGTTTAACATTGGAGAACTTGCAATTTGTTGCTATATTATAGATTGCCACCGATTATCTGAAAAAGCTGTCTAAATACTAATCCTATTCGAACGCTAATGCTTCGCCAATCTTGATTATTCTGTAAATGGATAAAGTAACAGCAGATGCAATTAGGAAGCTGATATGATAATCTAGCTGTATTCTCGTAAGCCAGACATTTAGCAGATTTGCTAAGATATAGAACAATTCCACTTTTCACCGTAAAACAAAAATCGGATTTGGTAAAAAGTATGTTTTAAATGAATACATCTGTTTGTAAATTATCTATTAATGGTTAATAATATGCAGATCGGTATAACTCACAAATACAAACGGCTTTTGCAGATATTCAAGAAATGCTTAGGAGCGTAAACAATTTATGACAATAACTGTTGAAGCTAATATGGATTAAATGATTTTCGTAGTGGTATTTCTTTCTTGGAATCTTCAGAATTAAAAGAAATTCGTTAAAACAATCGATCGGACCATTAGTAGAGATAATTTATACTAGACTAAATAGTCGCGCTACCATTCGGATTGAACTGCTATCCAAAGAAGGAAATTATAAAATAGAAAGATAGATGGAAATCAGAAGCGTTTAATTTGATGTGTATTTAACATTGATTTAATACCACTCTTTCTTTACATTGTGAGAAAAAAGGGAGGTGAAAAGGTGTGTGTGTGGGGGGGGGTGTAAAATGGGGGCTGGGATAATGTGAAAAGGGGCTTTGGCTAAGGTTAAACGGGAGAGCTAATGTTAAAAATGGTTTAATATTAAAAAGGGTGTCACAGGGGTTTAACATTAAAAACACGGGGCCTAAATGTTTAAAAACAGTGGGGCTAATCTAAAGAATGATTCCCGTTGCATTTGACCCTTAAAAAGCGAAACCTCGGATTTGACCCTTTAAATCTGAGATCTTTGAAAAAGTATATTTCCCTAGATGTTGACCCCTAAAAGTGAAAAAAGACCCCGCCTAGATTTAGACCACTAGAAGTAAAAATAAAAACTTCCCCTCAATTTTGACCCCTTAAAGTGAAAAGGAATTCTTCTAGATTGTCAAAATCTAGGGGAATCTTTTCGCAAAATGTTAAATAAAATGTTGTCCCCTAAAAGTGAAAAAAATGTTTCCGTAAGATGTTGACCACTAAAAGTGAAAAATAACAGTTCTCCATCGATGTTGTCCCCTAAAATTTGAATAGAATGTCCCCTAGAATTTGACTCCTAACAGTGAAAGAAAACCATTTCCCTCGATTGTCAACATCTTATACTAGACAAAAACATTTTGAACCATATTCTCCCATCGAATTTTACCCTAACAGCGAAAAAGAAGGTATCACCTAGACGTTGACGCCTATTAGTGGATAAAGAATTACCCCTTGATTTGGACCCCTAAAAGTGAAAAAAGCAATTCCCCTCTATTTTGATCCCTGACATTGAGAAAGATCATCCCAAAAAAACAGTATACCCGAGATTTTCAACCCTAAAATTGAAAATAAAATCCCATCCTCGATGTTGACACCTAAAAGTGAAAACAAATTGTTCTTGATTTTGACCCTAAAGAGTAAAAATAAAATCCTCCCCCAATGTTGACCGCTCAAAGTGAAAAATGAAAGTTCCTTATCGATGTCGACCCCTAAAAGTGAACAATAGGTTGTTCCCTCCATATAATCTACATAACCCCCAATCCCAAAGTTTAGTGATTTGGAAAAATGATTTATCAATGAAGTAAATGGTTCAGCAGTATAGCTACATCGTAAATTGTACAGGTATTCCTGTACAATCAATACACAGCGTGATATGAGGTATGTTAAAAATATGTTTTAGCTGCTTTTTTTAAATAACGAACACCTCCTTATAGTTTGATTTCGAGAATTGATTTTTAAAAAAAGAACAACCGAATATTTATTTTTTTTTGGGGGGGAGTGATATTCAAAAACTAACTTGCTAGAAACCTGCATAGGGTCACATTGGTACACACATACCATTTCATGGGGTTATGTTGCGTAGGGTTTTGCGGTAGCCTGTCATATACTGACTGACGGACGGACATTTGTTGAATTATAATAAGATGAAAATAATATATAATTACTAAATTATTTTAAGGTTTAAGAATAATTGTTTACAGACACCATTATTTCACTTATTGACATATCAATACTAGAAAAAGGCAATCGAAGCAAGATGCAGAGACCTGAAAAAAGTAAAGACACATGTTGCATAACGGTCGTTGTGATTAGTGCTGCATCCAGACATACACAATCAGCAGATGTAAGCGCCGCACAGAAGAAGACCTGGCATGAAGACCGTGTTTCAAAAGCATGGGTTTATTTTCTACGCTCGTCGCGTGTAAGCGACATACAGTCATAACAGAAGAAGTAGTTTCTTTCAACTACGATACGTAAACATCTCGTCCACCGAGGGAGACGAAGAGTGTGTACATGACATGGTGGGCACGGAGAGAGAGAGAGAGAGAGAGAGAGAGAGAGAGAGAGAGAGAGAGAGAGAGAGAGAGAAAATAAACTATTTGGTCATGCACGCATGGGCACGACACGCGTCGAAGCTCACGTGCACGCTAATTCTCAACTACCTCCTGACATTTGAAATGACCGGTCTATTTATGCCTTCGTGTGGATATAGCTAGCTTGTTCTTTTTCGTCTCTATTTCTGCTAATTATAATTATCTATTATAAGTCTTTGATTCTAAATACATGGGGTAACTTCAACCTGTCCGTACCAGACGTAGTAATGACAACATCCTGGTCATTCGAGCTCTGACACGGGCCTGGGGCGAAATATATCCCTGTTTGTACTTTGACCGTGGGAAGATGTTCTGTTCTGGGGTTTTCATTCCAAGCTAAGATGGGCTATAGAAAATTACGTAATTACCAATTTCGTTTTCTTATTAGAGACACTAAATGCCCAACCTAATTATGTCAGCCGTGCCTAATTATATTACACACCATTACATGACTTGAATTTGAATTATAATAAAGATGCACGTAAAAGGAGACACAGACTGATTCGGGGTGAATAAAAGCACGTGTGCCAGAGGTGAAACGAGAAGAGCAATCGAAACATCAGTTTGATATATATGTTTTAATGGGCAAAGTTGTTATCGATATATACTTAGTCCAGCAGAAGGCTAGATAAGAGAAATATGTGGATAAGAAACAGAGGATGGCCCCAATCCTCCGATTAAGGAATGTAACCTTCCGATTAAAGAATGTAACCTTCCTAGAAAAGCAGCATTCGAAATTATTTTACTTGAGCCCAAACACCGATGGTTAGCATCGATGGGAAATACACATGTTTTTCAAACCCCTCTCTAAATATGTACTAGCCGTGTTAACACATGTTTCCTCCGCTATTCGAGAGAATAGAGTCTTCTTATTAAACCTTCTGTAAGCCGAAATGACATAACCCAGAGAAGCAATTGTCATTAATTTGTATGGGAAAACTCAATAGTTGTCTATTTCTGCTTTTCCATCCATTGTGTCATTCATCGTCTGCTCATTCAATTCACGTCAGATTCTGTTCTCCCTAAACAAAACTTTGACAAAAGAAAGTTCGATTTTTCTTCGATTCATCCTTTATTTCCATCGATATTTTTTCAGTGTAATTCCCTTGAAATAAAACGGAAATAGACTATGCAGATACGTTCAATTAGACACGAGAGGTTTTTTTCAACAACGAACGAATGAATTGATGCAAACGGTAATATCATCGACAAGTAAATACAACGCTCTGAATAAAATCGAATTATATGTTACCATTTAGGAGATTAAACGGTAGACGATACAATTAATGCGTAACATACATACCCGGGAATAAATAACATAAAAAGAGATTATAATATAATATTATATATTATAAGGCAATACTTAAAATAATAAACGGGTGTAGCAATCAGTACATTAGGCAAATATACAATGAAAATGTAACGATGCACTCAGAGCGAAAGAAGGAAAGAAGGAGAAAAATGTTATCAAATATCAGTATATGAACATAACATTGTATTCAGAATAATATAAGTATACGCTCTACCACTTCGTAGATTAGATATGGGGCTTACATTGCATAACGTATGCACGCAGGAAAAAACAATCAAGAATATAACGACTAATGCTATAAATTATCATTATCCAAGTATAAACTAATTCTTCGAATAGTATAGAATCTAGTCTAACATTTCGTGGATTAAAGAGTAAGATGTATTTTTAAATGGGTAACGTAAGGTATGAAATCATGAACGGAGAAGAAGAATGGATAGTATTAGATCACGCTCTGAACAATATAATGCTCTGCCTGGTGTCTAGAATGTTAAAGATTCGAAGATACAATATCAGCCAGGCTGAAACGACGAACATTTCAAGAAGAATAACATTATATAATAATACCAACACTGCCACCAACTGATGCTACTTTGAATATGATGCGTATTTCAATTATTTTCTTTCTCAAAACATTCGATATTTGTCTTTTTCTGTTTTTCTTCCATTGGGTCTTTTACCGTCTGCTCATTCAATTCACGTCAGATTCTCCTCTCACTAAAGATAACTTTGATAAAAGACAGTTCGATTATTTTTCGATTCATTATTTCTATTCGTGAATTATTTTTTTCAATATCAATTCCTTGTGTTTACTAAGTTGAAAAAACAAGAATAACAAATAACTTCCATGCAATACTTTCAATTGTACTTTCATAAAACATTTCTTTTAAATCCTTCTTCTCTTTCTCCTGTTCACGTAGTATTACCTTTTTTTTCTTTAGCGCATTTACGCTGCCCGGGTTTTATATATCACAGGTTTCTCTGTTTCGACTAGCTCTTCGCAGTTTGCGATATGTGAACTAGGCAACAATCACCTCGAGTGGTGTCACTCACTTCACCATGCTGTTTATTATCTGAGTATTGTATTACCCGGTCTACCAATTCTGGAATTACATAATGGACGATTCAGTGAAAGTGCAAAGTATATATGTAGGAATGAACGAAATAAAGAACACACTCAAATGCTGCATATTATCAATTAAATATAATGTATTTTTTTCTGAATGGAATAGAATCTTGTCTAACACATCGTGGATTGGGGAGTCTATGATATATTGAAAGGCGTACCCTACATACGCATGACCGAAAGAACAGGCATATAATAACAACACGGTAATGGATAAATATATGGACACGTTCTGAATAATATAGGATCTTGTCTGGTGCATAACAGATTAGACATTCGATGATACAATTAGAGCCTAATGTACACAGAAGGAAGCGAAGGAAGTTAAACATAATATAAGTATAGATAGTACTAATAACAACACAGTCGATGGTTCTACTTTGAATAGAATGCACGCTTCCATTATTTGTTTAAGCATGTGATGGTTGTCTTGTTCTGTGCATACTTTTAATGTGTATTTTTTGTCTACCCATTCAATCCACGTCAAATTCCCTTCTAACTAAACAGAGTTTTCCTAAAAGAGAGTTCGATTGTTTTGAAATGCAATGATTAGACTACATGAAGATACAAACAAGATACATATAGGAAAAGGAGTAAGACAAGGGGATATAATATCACCTGAACTATTTACAGCAAGCTTTGAAAGCATCTTTTGGAAGACTGTCTGGGAGGGAATGGGAATAAACATAGACGGATAATATTTTAACCGCCTGAGATTTGCCGATAACGTCTCTATGACGCCAGACATCGGATGAATTCCAATGTTAACTGATCTAAATAGGGAGAGTAAATAAGTAGACTTAAAGATGGACAGGACAAATGTAATGTTCGACTATAATGTCTCCCAACAGCCTATACGAATAGAGTGTGATGCCCTAGAAGAGGTTAAGATATACATTTACCTAGGGCAGGTAACACAGTTAGAGAAAGACCTGGAAAGCGAAATAAGTCGACGCATAACGATTGTCGGAAATCATTTGGTATGAATAGACATATTGCAGGTCAACCTGCCAATGTGCTTAAAGCGTACACTTTACAATGAATACATGATGCCAGCAATTACTTACGGATGCGAAACATGGAAATTAACAAGATGAACCAACTTAGAATCGCACAGAGGGCCATGGAAAGAGCAATGCTAGGGATAACTCTAAGATATAGAAAAACATCAATATGATCAGAGAGATGGCTAGAGTGACAGATATTATACATATATTTAAACAACAGAAATTACACTTAGCGGGAAGAGATGACAACAGATGGGACAAAGAACTAACCGATCGATGCGCCTGGGACGGTAAATTCAGTAGGGAAAACGCAATGAGATAGTGTTGTGAAATACGTGCATACGAGTTTGAACACTGAAAACAGAAGAGGAAACCCATTAGTTTTAGCGGGAATTATTTGTGGAGTCGGTCGGCCAATCATATATTCTCTTACGGAGTATTTTGGTTCGCCTGGCCGATCAGCGTACATCTTTAAAGATGCTCTCATTGATTGCCTCTTCAAACAGAGAACACCATGAGTCCCAGCGGGGGAGAAGGGACATTTGGATCTTTACAGTCTGCTTGGCTCTAGCAGCGGCGAGGACCGGACAGAATTAGCCATCTCATGCACCCGCGGCCGGCAATAGCCGAAGGGTGCAGGGGGAGTGGGAGAGAAGGAATGAAACGAATATAGGGTTGCTGATTAAGCGGAAACACTAGACGGAATTACATACTACGTATGTTAGGTAGCGGATTGAACTTAGACAGCTATAAGAGATTTCTACGTGCAAATAAATAGATTTCAACACTTCGATTTCTCTGCCAACTTGCTTCGCGTCGCTGTCGTTTGGATAGTGTTCAGCAGAATTGATAAGAAAACATTTTCCTGGAAACGACTATACTCTGTCATCTGTGTCTCCTACGACGTGGGGGAATTTTTCCTGTGTGTACCAACTGTTTCTTCAACATATTCTTGCCTGAAACGAGATGTCATCGAGAGGAAATGCACTCGTTCAGCTTTGGAGACATGCTCCTCGCGTGTCTCATACCTACAGTGGCATGTGCAACTGGTTATGTTACACTATACATGTTTTCCGGGGGAAAGCATGACATAGGCTAGCGCAATATGGAAGGAGATGGGAAATACCTACAAATAATAAAATGAAATAATAAAAACATAATGAATTATTTCACACTTCTATTTTGTCTGGAAGTTATTTGTACACGTCTATATATCATCATCATCAGCATCGTAATCATCGTCGTCATCATCAGCATCATCATCGTCATCATCATCAGCAGCCATTAACATTCCATTGCTCACGTCCATTCATACACACACAAACACACATCCCGTACTAACATACGAACATACAGACAATAACACACGTATACAAAGAAAGGATGCCGATGAGAGGCGGGCAGACGATCAGACTGACTGACTGACGGTTTTGATAAAGACGAGGCTTCGTGACTTGAATGATTTATAGAATGATTTGAAGAAGGAAATGTAGACTAAAGTTCCATCATTAAATTTACTTTAGTAAAAGTCGATATTTACTCTGGTATTAACTTTCTCAACGAGAGGGGTTGAACAAGACCAACGTCAACAAGCGAAGGAAAAGTAAAACCTTCAATACTCAAATATCGTAGCGACAGGATCAAACAAGAAGCATCCCAGTTGACACAATATTTTGTAAGAATAATAGAAAATGACAAGTCGGGCTGTTCCAGAGTCAAACTCCTAATATTACATTATATTTTGGAGGTAGATAAGACTTACCAGTTCAGCGCAGGTGGTAACACATCAGGCTTGTGATCACTAGGTTATGAGTTCAAATCACGGTAGGGAGATTACATATTGGTTTACCCCCTATTTTGGTGATGATTGTTTTTGTTCGTGTTCTTGTTACATAGGAAAATCTGACTTTGTCCAGGAGTTTGACACAATTCTAATGTTGTATTTATTTAGTGAAACTATAGAAGTCATATCAAGATAGTGTTTAGAATTCCTAAAGAGACAGACAGACGAGTTTGGAACTGACATTCCCATTGTTTAATGTTCAATCCATTAGATTAATATTCACACCTAAACTAATTGCATTGACACGGAAGGAGATTATATTGAAAAGTAAATATCGGTTGTGTAAAATAAATACTCTGTTCATCATCAGGCTGTGTACTTATTGATGTATCTACGTATTTATACGGTCGATGCAAACGTTTCCAGCGATATGTTTTGCCCAATGTTAGGGACATCTTAGAGGAGTCTTTCAAGTTTAGTCAGCTCTTTATTGTTTTGTTTTTATTTTGTGCATAATCCTTTAAGAAAATCATATTGGTAATACATTGTGGAGAAACTCATATTTCAATATACAATGCACATTTGACAATCTCTATTTTTCATGTTTATTCGGGGAAATTGAAGTGAAATTAATCACAACACCTATAGTAATGCTTCAGTAGGTTGATTGATTGATTGATTGATTGATTGATTGATTGGTTTATCGGCATATCAACCCGTGATGGGTCATTTAATACCGAAATCAGTTTAAGATTCCGAAAGTCGGAGGATGTATTTGTTTTCTTTTAATAGTGTTGCGACTTTGGTGAAAGGTTATTTTTTTAAACTAGAGTCTTGAGACTTTAGTGAACGGCTATATCTTTCTCTTTTTAACTAGAGTCTAATGGAGAATAGCTGGCCCCTGTGGGTGGGGTCTTACCACTCTGCAGTGGATGCAGTCGGCGTATTCTGGGGCCCAGCGGACAGGTTCAGATTCAGTAGGTGTAACCCTGGCCTGACCTGTTAAAATATGTGGATATATGCTTTTCCCATGTGAATTTTCATGAAGTGAACACAGATTACCACAGCTAGAATCTGCACTTATTTCAATGATTATGAGCTGTGAAAGAAAAGGGTAAAAGGAACAAGGAGAATAAATAAGTGTCGTGTGATGAAAGACAGAGTGAATGAATGGAAGAAAGAGATGTAGTGATATATATCTAACTATCTATCTACATGTCTATATATCCCAGTCTGTTCATATTTATCTATCAATCGATCTAGGCAGACTTCCATCTTCCGCTTAACTCATCATCTTAACTTCATCATTTATGTGTAAGGTTAACCCTAAATAGCAGCTTTCATTTTCTATCTTAGTCACCATTCTTTTCCCCCGCTATACAAATGCATCGTTGTACAAACCTGCTTAAGAATGATATGTAAGACCAGGTCGTATTCTTGTCAGTTGGTATAACATAAATTAAAAAGATAACGAACCAACCATATTCTGAATTTCGTTATTCTACAATATATTCTCGCAAATATAACAGTTTTTAGAAAGCGTCAACGAAAACTGTCAACGAAAATGTCAGGGTTTCTTCAGTCTTTCAAGTAGGTATGTTTGGCTGATTATCTCTGCATCTGTTGTGTATACAGGCAGAACCAATGAGGATAGAGGGCTGATAACTTAGTGTGTCTAGACAAAAAAAAACATATACGGTTACTAGTGATGTTAAATACCAGACCTTTTTCGTCTAGTGTATGGGAACACAGTAGGAAATGATGATAAGCCTTTGAAACGTGACGAACATACTGTACAATACTATACAGGTTACTGAGCGTGTCGAAACAAATCAAAATTGGAGTTGGGGTAAAGAAATCGAAGAATTGAAAAAGAAAAAAAACAATCAACGGGAAAAGGAGTAATGGGGAAATGACAACAAAGTAAAGGAAGAGAAGAACGAAGAGGACAAGGAAGATGAGAGGAGAAAGTAAAAGAAACAGAGGTGAGAATAATAATGAACAGGCAGAAGACGAAAGAGAGAAGAACAAACAATTGCAGGGAGTGGTAAAGAAGATAAACCAGAGGCAAGAGAAGAAGACTTGAGGAAAAAAGAAAGAAAAAAGATGCTAACCAACATATGAACATAAGTAAGAAAGATGAGTACGAATAACAAAAAAAGAAGAGTGGAAAGAAAAAGAAAATAACATGAAAAAAGAGAAGGAAATATGTCAAAGTAGAAAAAAAGAAATCGAAGGAGGCAGGGAAGAAAAAGAAAAACAAGAAAGAATAACAAACAGAAAAACAATGTTGCTACATCATCAGAATTAAAAAGAAAGAAATTAAAAATCATCTTCTCAACAGAAGAAAACAAAGAAACAGTAGAAGCATCTTAACATTCAAGAAATCCTGCCAATGCGTAAATACCATCAAATAATAAATCATTGCTGGACCTAACTTTGAAAGACCAGCCCTGGTTGTGATGGAAGTAGTGAATGAGCTTTAGCTGGTTGCAAAAGCTTCATGAAAATGTAACAACCCCCAGGCGCAATTTAACTTTGCAGGTGTCAATGATATCTTAAGAGTTCGCCCTACTTTTCACAGGCCGATCAAGCAAAGACTCTATCGCTCAGCGAAATCGGCGATAAAAGAAATAATTTCCCTCGTTGATAAAGGTCATGTGGTTTCCGATCAGTAATGGCCGCTCGCTAATCAATGAAGACAATTGAAAAAGTAAGAAAAGGAGAAAGATAACAGAAAGGAAATATGTAAGAAAACAGAGAAGAAAGGAAGAGGGAAAGAGAGTAAACATAGAACAGAGAAAGAAGGAAATAAGAAGAAAAAAGTAAGAAGGAACAAACGAGATTAGAAAGCAAGGATGAATGAAAGGAAAGAAGAAATGAAAAAACAATGAATGAAAGGAATGAAAAAATGAAAGAAGGACAACTACGAAGGTAGAAACAGGAGAAAAAAAAGCATGGGCAATGTAATGAAAGAACGAAGAAAAGAAAGAAGAGATGACAAAAATGACAGATAGAAAAAGAGAGAACAAAATAAATAAAACATACGAAAGAAGAAAATAGAGAAGTATGGAAGGATGAGAGGATTGGAAGAAGGAATAAAAGAAAGAAATGGTAAGTATGACAACAAGAAAGGAGATAAAGAAAGAAGGAGAGAATAATGACATAGAAGAAGGGATGAAGACAAGAGGGGTGGGAAGGGGAAAATAATAACAAACAAAAAAGAAACAAGAACGGAAGAGTGAAAGAGATGAAGGAAAAAAAGAATAAATGGAAGGACGGAAGGAAGGATGAAAGAAAACGATTAGGAAGAAAAGAAAGGAGAAGAATCTTCCTTGTCGACAAAGGTCACGTGGTGTCCGATCAGTAATCGCGGCTGGCTAATCAAAAATGTCCGTATCTCTGTAAGATTAACGATGGTTTGGTTCCTGGGGTCTAAGTGTAGCCTTGGTCGGGTCATGTAATCAGGGCTTCCGAGAGCGGAGGGCACCCGGTGCATCATACCAGGCTCAGAGGAGCCGTTGGAGGCCATAATCTTTTAGGTTGATCTGATAATCGAAACTTCTAATATGACATAGGGTGTGTGGCAAGGATTCTTGCGAAATATGGTTTCAAACTGCTATAAAGCAAAATAATAAGAAAGGAGTAGAAGCTGCTCCTGAGGAAATTAGCTAATTAGATTGGTCCTTTAAATATCCAAACGAATACCTACAAACCATAACAAGAACAATGTTGGGAAGTACACCATTTAAAATATATAGCCCATGTAACAGGAGTACCTAATCTTTCCATTCAGAGACAATTGCTATTTGCCAATGAAAGAAAAAAAACATTATCTCGAATAAGGAAATATGATGATGTGTCCATTAAAAAAATAGGTTGACTCTCTCGTCTACCGGTGGGCCAATACAGTATAGCACGCTATAGCAGATACACACGGGATGGTTAAAATATACGGGTGTTAGAGCAGTGTTTGTGGGGTAGGGGGATTGACCGATTCACGTCACTGTAGGCAATACATGGTGTCTGGCGTAGCAAGACTGTTCATCAAAATGCAAAATACACACATACACATACACGTCACAAGCACACCTACCTATATACGCGAATACATACGCGCATACGGACGTGCATATACACACCGCGTAAACACATGTCACATACGTACACACACGCACATATAATACATACACAGAAAGACACATATGTACACATGTATGTATGTGGTATGTGTGTACATGTGTGTGTACATGCATGTGTGTGCATATGTGGCCTGTATGTACACATAGTGAAGTTAGTATGTGGTATGTGTGCATGTCGTATGTGAGTGTGCGTATGTGACATGCGTTTATGTGTAATGTGTGCATATGTGTCATATACGTGTATATGGGTTTTTGCATGTGTGTATGTGTGTGTGACATGTGTGCGTACATGCATGTATATGTGGCCTGTATGTATACATGTTGAAGTTACTATGTGGTATATGTGCATGTAGTATGTGAGCGTGTGTATGTGACATGTGTGTATGTGTAATGTGTGTATGTGTGGCCTATACGTGTATATGTGTGTTTGCATATGTGTGGCGTGTGTGCGTACATGCATGTGTGTGTATATGTGGCCTGTATGTACACATGTTGACGTTAGTATGTGGCATGTGTGCATGTAGTATGTGAGTGTGCGTATGTGGCATGTGTGCATGTGTAATGTGTGTATTTCTGGCCTATAATTGTATATGTGTTGTTTTTTGCATTTTCGATTAAACGTTGTTCGATACAAAGTTTTGTCTGGCAATGCGTACACCTGCACCGGGAAGACGGGGAGAAGGAAAACAGGAATGGTTTGGGCAGATTGGATTTAAGAACGGATAAAACAAAGAAACAGATAGATCGGGTTAGTCACTGCCTAGACACCGTCACTTGGGCAAAGTCGTTTAGCAGCATGCTTTGTTGGGGGTTAGCAATTACAAATGCATGAAAAAAGGCGTGGTAATTGTATAAGTTACTTTTCTCGGCTTTTGTCGGGCCGTGATCTTTAAAAAAAGGCCGAATTTAAACTAAGGGACCAAGTTAGCATAAACTCATATTGTAAATTTAACCAACTCTGAAAAAAATATGTTTGTGGCGGGAGCAATTTAAAAAAAAATCACAGAACAAAATGTATCGTTAGACAAATATGTTTGAATTTTCAGCCCTCTAGCTCCATTGGTGCAGTATGTACGCACGATATATACATATATAGCCAGCTAGCGAAACTAAATTGAAGACTTTGGTGACAGCTTTTGGTTGACGCATTCTAATGGAAGAGTGAAGTTGTAGAAAACATTATGGACATCAAATGAAAAGAAGGAATTTGAGATGAAGAAGATTACAAACATGGTGAAATAGTTTAGGAGGGATCACACGAGTAGGAGAGACAGGAAAGATGAACACTTATGAGTGACTAATGTAGAAAGAGGAAGAACCAAATGGGAAGAACATCAGGAAAGCAGAAGAGGGGAATACAACAAAAAGAAGGGAATACGGAGGAAAGAAAGACAAACAGAAAAATTTAAGATGGACATTATGGAAACCAGGAGAAAAAGAAATGAAGGCATGGCAGGAAAATAAGAAGGAAATGAGGAAATACTAAGCATGGAAAAAGAAAGAGAGAAGGAGTCACAGAGAGAAGACGTAGATAAAGAGAAGAGAAGGGGAAAATAAAAGGAAATACATGAAAGAAACGAAATAAAGCAAACACTGCGTTAGTTAAAAGAAATGAAAGAATAAGGGAATAAACCGAGGATGAAAGTTGTTGGGTGGTAGCTCAGGTATAGCCCTGTGAGGATGGAATATGGAAGATGAGGTGAATTAAAAAGTATCCTTTCTAAATGTACTGATTACCCGAACAGAACGGGGATTCGGGACATCCGTATGAAATAAACACACATTCACGGAGTGGTATCTGCTCTATGTCTAACTACCGAAACAACGCAAAAGAAATAATCAGATGCCTACAACACCGGGCAAAATAGATTTCCGCCTACATACAGACAGGAGATGTTCAGCTTAAAAAAACATTCTCCTTAGAAACAA